>CAUYSK010117247.1:0-53762 GCA_963575035.1 Avahi laniger
ACACACACACACACATACAAACAGAAACAAGAGTAAAAAATAGAAAGAACAGGTTATCCAAAAACTATAGGACAATATCTTACTAACATATATGTAATTGATATAATTGGAATCACAGAAGACACTGATCCAGAAGTCCAGGGTGCTCAGTGGACACCAAGCAGGATAAGTAAGGAAACACACATGTATTGTGCACATGTGTGCATGCATGCACATGCACAAACACACCCTTAATCATCATATTGAAAATTTTGAAGTCAAATATAAAGGTAAAATATCAAAAGACACCCGAAAAAATATGTGATATACAGAGGAACGGATATAAGAATTAAAGCAGACATTGTCAGAAACTACACAAACAAGAAGAAAATTAAGTGACATTTTTAAAGTGATGAAAACAAAACCAAAATAAAGAAACACAAAGCACTGCCAACCTAGACTACTACACACAGATCCCCTACTCAAAAAATTCAGTGATGAAGGTGAAATAAACTTTTTTTCAGACAAACAAAAATCAAGAGAATCTATTATCAGCAAAACTGCACTAAAAGAAATACTAAAAAGTTCTTCAGAAGGAAGAAACGTAATACCAGACAGAAATTTGGATTTACACGCACACACAAAAATTGACTTTTTAAAGCAAAAAGGGGTAGCAACGTATTGGGTGTTCACAGAATTTATAGAAATAAAACGGCAACAACTGCATAACGGATGAAAAGGAGAAATTGGACTATAATTTTGTAGGATTATGAAGACAACTAAAAGAAATTCTTTGTAAACTTGTGGGAGGCAGTGATTTCTGAGATAATTTCTAAATCACAATTTCTAAAATCACAACACTGAATTTTTTTTAAATCATAAATTGGACTTCATAAAATTCAAAGCTTTTGCTCACTTTGGTTAACAAAATGAGATAACATGCCACACAGTCTGGGAGAAAATATTTGGAACATATTTCATAAAGCACTTATATCCATACTATTATGTATAAATGACTCTCAATACTTAATGATTTAAAAGTATAATTTAAAAATGGACAAAAATGTTTAACAAACACTTCACCAGTGAAGACATACTGCTGACAAAAAAGGACACAGAAAGATCATTAGTAATTAGCAAATGCTAATTAAAATCACACTCAGAGAAGTACATGCTTATTAGAAAGACTTTAAAAACTAATAATAGTATGCATAGATGAGGGTATGGAGCAAAGGGAACCTCATATTGGTGGTGAGAATACAAAATAGCACAGCAACATTGGGAAATTTTGACAGTTTCTTATTAAGTTGAATATGTACTTAGATCCAACAATTCTATACATAGGTGTTTATATTGAATTTATTTATAATTGTCAAATATTGAAAATAAAACAAATGCCCTTCAACCTGTGAATGGATAAACAAACTCTGGCACATCCGTAAAATGGAATACTATTCAGCAATAAAAAGAATGTACTACTGATATACTTAGCAATGTGGATGAACCTCAAACACATTATTCCAGGCTTAAAGAGGACCAATTTGAAATGCAAAATTACAGGCACAGAAATCAGGTCAGTGGTTCCAGGCGCTAAAATCGTGGGGGAAGTTGTCTATAAAGAGACATGGGGGAACTTTGGGAGTGATGAAACTGCTCCAATCTTGATTATGGTGGTGATTATGTGCTTGTCAACACTGGCAAATTGTACACTGTATACCGAAAAGGGTAAATTTTATTGCATAAAAATTATACCTAAATTTTTAAAAATGCCTCCTTTCCAAGTATTCTGGAATTTTTATTTATCCTCTTTAATTGATTTCTAAATTAATTCCCCTAGCCAGAGAACATACTGATGTAATTTCAATACCGTGCAATTTATTGGGCCTTTCTTTACAGCCCAGCAGCTGGTCCGTTATGGTAAATGTTCCATTTGTACTTCAAATCAATGTGTATTCTGCATTTATTGGATGCAGAACAATGACAACAAAATAATCCAAAATCTAAGTGGCTAGTAGTCACCTTAACAGGTAAATACAGACTTTACCCTTGAAATCCCCAATCTTCATCTTAGTGATTAAATATTCTTTGTCTGATTCCTTAATAAAGAGTATAGGCTTTAGTAGGGCCAGCTCAGGCCAAATTGGAAATGCAATGATGATTCCACATTTTTTAGTGTTCTTTACCCCCTTACCCATTCCTTTCTCCCTTTCTACCCAGAACAAGAACTTACACGATGTTGAAGTTCTTCTGAATCCAATATGCTATGGAGGATGGTGATAAATTAATGACCCCTGATTTGTTTTATAAAAAAGACATTCATGTTTGAATAAAATAATATGAAAATAGTAATGTTTGACCTAAGGAGATACCTCATTTAAAGAAAAAGGCATGGCTTGGGGTTGACCCAAACTCACAAACCAGCCACACTATTTACATGGGGTGTCACCTGAAATCATTTACTCAATCATCCTGCCATTCAATTTTCTCCATTGCAAGATGGAGATCAGAACACAGCCTGAATTTACCAGGTCATTTTGAGGATCTTATGAGATAATGTACAGTCTGTCTATCTCCACGCGGCAGCAATGATCATAATGGGCTACACTTAAAGTCAGGATGTCTGGCAGGGTTCGAATGGATTTTGTTTGGTGGCAGCATCGGCTGGACTTACAAGCTGACATGTCTACCAGGAGGGACTAGGAACCACCTCACGTGGCATGATGAAAACCGGAGGAAAGAGACTCCTCCAAAAAAGAGCTCATACCATTCCCCTTTCATTTGTGGTTGATTATTTCTAAGTACTGTGCCAATTTGCAAAACTTGGAGTTGGGGTCAGTAGCAGCAGACACCCCTCCCCCATTGGGACGTTTCTGCCTATCCCCTCTCCTGAGAGCATCTAGAGAAAAAGGGGACTTTTTTTTTCTGACTAGAGATTTAAAGGGAATAATCTCAGAATCAAGTTCCCCTGGGAGTTGGCCATGCAAATTCCATTTTATCTGACAATGTGATTTGAGCCCCTATTGTTTGCAATCCTGAGATAAGCCTTATCACATACTCCTGTCTCTTAGTGCTTGGAACACACGTGAAAAGGGCTCCACGAGATTTTGATAAATTTGCATTTTCTTTGGTTTACTGCAACTTTGCTAAACTCCATGCTAGATCTCCAAGAGAAAGATCCACTATCCATATCCGCTAACATAGATGACAGGAAGCGGAGATGGCTCACTGACAGTTGCCTCATCTTGAATTCAAGTTAGGCATAGATGCTAAGCATCCACAATTGCGTATCCTCTGTCCCGGGTTTCTATATATTGAATAAAAAAAAAAAATCAGGATTATTTATTAAACTCCTTCTGAATGCCAGTGTGCTAGATAGGAAAGGCAGGAGAATAATTAAAACACAGACTCCAAAATCAGACCTTCCAAGTTTGAATCTTCTTTTGTCCCTAATTAGCTGCTTAGCTCAACCTCCCTGTGTCTCATTTTTCTTTTTTATTAACTAATGATGGAGGTGGCAGTTACCTTATAGATATATGGTGAAGATTACGTGAGTTATGTGTAAAGCACACGGAACATGGTAAGCACTAGGAGTGTTTGTTGTCATCATAATTTCACCCAAATTTTACAATGACTTTAGGACAGAGGAATAATTTCTATCAAATAGATAGAAATGAAGAGATTGAGACTCAGAGCATAGGAATGACTTGCCCAAAGCCATATCATTGATAAATAGAAGAGCTGACTTGGAATTCAGAGCCCGTTCCACCCTGCTTCCTTCCACAACAGGACATCCTTGGGCACTGGTAGGTTGGATTCAATACTAACTCTATGAAGGATACTCCCAGGGAGAGTGGGATGTCATAGAACAGGGCTGCAATCTTCTGGTTCTGATACTCGCTACCTGGGAGGTCTTGGATTGTGGCCTGTCTTCTATGATTCAGTTTTCTGATCTATTTAACATGAATGAGTGAAAAGTACATATTAGATACTCAAATCCCCTTTCCTTAGGATGAAGCTTCATTTTCTTCCTTCCTTTGTAGCTGGGGATATTGGAAACTCATTCTGGCTCTCTGCTCAAAGCCGTTAGGGCAGAAGGTACAATGAGGGCAAGGAATTTGACAGTCCTCTGTAAACCTGGTATCTTTGGGCTGCTCCTGGGGGCAGTGGCATCTCTGAAGAGAATTCTATGTAGCAGCCCTGTGGAGCTCGGAGTGTCCCATCTGTCAATCCTGGCTTCCTTACTACCATGTTCTAACTTTGCTTCTACAAATTCTCCTCCAGATCCAACAAATAGCTTTCTTGACTCAATACAGACCTAGCTAATTAGTTTGAATTTACTGGCTAATTTTCTTAAAAGAGATTAATGGGTTATTCATCTCTGGCAACCACTATGTACACAGCTGCTGAGATAAAACAGATTGAGGGAGGTATGTGTATGTGTGTGCATGCGTGCATATACGCAAGATTCTGATTACATTTTGCCAACGTTATATCCGAAAACCAAGGTCTGGATTTTCCCCTTGCCCCCAACAAAGACATCAAGTTATTTTTCTTGCCAACCAGAGAAAGATAAAAATCAAGTTCAATTGCAGCAGGGAAATTGTAAGCATGTGCTAAAGTTTGGATGTTTCCATTTCAGCAGAACTAATGGTTCTCAGGTGCTAATGAAGTAACCGAGAAAGCCCTTCACCTTCTCTGCTAGTGGCAGGAAGGGATAAGGGTGTGTCTCAGGTCTTTGTAGGGAGATTTGGCCCTTTAAGGGAGGATTGAGAGTAGAGCTTTTCACCAGCAGGGCCTATGGCTCAGGGAAATTAGGTGAGAAATCAGGTGATCTGAAATTGCAATATGAAGTTGATTATTTATGCCACATTGGGCAAGCCCTTGATATCTAGGGTGATCATATAATTTATCTTCCAAACCAGGGCACTTTTGAGAATAAAAGGTGAAATCTATTAACAACTACACCATGTTTGCCCTATATATAACATCCCGCCAGCCCTTCCTCTACCCTTTTACACCCCAAGCATCTGACTTGAATTACAAAGCCAGGAAAGCTAAATCTATGTAGGTTAGTTCAGCTGGCTGAGTCCTGGGTACTCTGGGCAGGGGTAGAGGGACCAACTGTAATGCCAGAACATTTACAGTCCACATTTGGCCATGACCTTTCGAAGCAAAGTTAGGCACCCAGAGTGGTCACATTTCCTCTGAAGCATTTGGAATGTTGGCAGGCAGACCCAGGCGATTGACATGCACCACTTGGTGCGTGGTCTTCAGTGGGGAGGAGGGGTTGGTATTGAGCAGAGGAATGTAGGAGACCATCAGAGATTTCCTGGTCTTTGCTGAAAACGGAGGTCCCCACTTGGGTTTCTGCAGCTCCAAGCCACATTTTAGGCATGCTGTGCACAGTGGTTCCCCAGGGACCAGGAGTCTTGTGTTACCAGAGTTCAGCAGCCTGGCCAGGAAAATAAACACCCCTCTGCTAAAGGTTAAGAGTTTATCCAACTGGAAAAAAAAACAGTTTTGGCTTTTCTTGCAGGCCTTCAAGGTGACGGAGGACAGGCTCCAACTTTTGTGGCTCAGCTCTTAGGGTCTTAGCTGTGGGAGGGTGCGTGAGCCAGAAACAAAATCACCAGAAGCAAACAGTTCTGAGAGAAAGAGAGTCACCAACTCATAGAGGCCAGGTATTTAAATCACCTCATTGAACTCCTTTAATTTACAGGTGAGAAAACTGAGGGCCTGTAGTAAGAGTCTTTTACTGTCCTGTATCGGAATGTGCTAGATTTCAGGAACATTCTCCATAACACATTTAAGGCAGCACACTTTCCATCTGGCTCCTTTGTAGAATGGCCATAAATCTCTTTATTGGGTATAAATGAGTTTAATTTCTGGAACTTCTGTTAGAACTTATAATAAAATAAAACTTCTTTTCCCTTGGGTTAGCTGAGAGAACTAATGTGAGTTGGGAGACGACAGTCATCTTACCATCAATATGATGCCAACAGAGAGGAAAGCTGAGATGAGAGAGAGACTGGAGTCAAGATATATTATTTGAGTTCTTTGAATACAGCCATAAATGATTCAATAATCTTAAAATATTTGATTTAATAGCCAACACATACCCTTTTCAGCTTAAACTATTTTGAGCAGGATTTTCTGTCACATGCCTGAAAAAGCCTTGCAGATACAGAAAGATGGTGATGTGTCAAGGGTCACATTTTTCAGCACTTAACAGCTTTTGTTCTCAAGTATAATTTTCCCCATATACTTTTTTCTATGCTCAGGAATGAGTGTGCAAATGCATAGCCCATCAGCTTGCCCGAAGTTCACTGCCTGCACTGGTTCCTGAACCACAGTGCACACCTGAATAGAAGGTACGTCCCCCAAAGCGATGGTCCTTTCCTGTTTAAGCTCTTCTCAGAATACAAGAGAGAAAATTAAAGAGCAAAGATAACATTGTTCTCTTCCAAATCCAAATTGTAATACTTTGCCTGATTATAATATAGTACATCATTTTCTACCAAGATCTTGCAAAGGATTCAATATGCTCAGTTTGAAAGAGAGAAAGCCCAGGAATTATGTGCATTAATTGCAAACTTCTCAAGCTCCGAAAATGGGATGAGGGTTAGCCACGTCTTATGGATTCCCAGGGATAGATTTAAGGCTGAGAGTAGAAAGATATGGGGAGGCAGATTTCGAATCAACATAAAAATTACTTAGCAACTAGAGCTGTTCAATAACATGAGGCAGTGAACTAATTACTAGTTTTGTTCAAAAGGAAATCCTCAATTAGATGGAAGTAAAATATTAATAATCATTCAAATTTTCTTCCCACTCTTTTAACTTATTGCACAGTTCTGAGAGTTAGGTGGTAGAAATTTTAGCCCAGGCTGATAGGTAATTGGAGGTGAGGATTGAGGATTGTGAATTTTGGGCAGGACAACTGGAAAAACAATCTATGCCAAGTGGGACAGAATCTTGCCTTCTACCCTGGATTCTAAAATTCCCTTTTCTCCGTGAAGCAACTAGGATAGGAACTTTTCTCCAGAAGGATCCCCAATAAACATTGCAGTTATTCTATCCTACACAGTGTTCTTGAGTTTGATTTATATTCGCAGACTAGCTGACAAAGATGAAAAGCAAATAGAATGACCATGAGTGGTAGAGACACTATGGGTATATAGTGGAAAAAAATATATTTGCTAATAAACACACATCGGTTCAAATCCTGATTTATACGTAAATGGAAGCAAGTTGACAATCCATAGGAGCCATTTTTTTTAACATTAGCAAAAATGAAAATAATATCCTTTCTTTGAGAGAAATTTATTTAAATAAATATTAGTATAAACATCTTTAGAAAATAGAGAAAGCAGACTTTTCCTTCTACACTAATCTTCATCCTTAGAGAAAAATTAACATACTTTAATAATTTTCTTCTAATATGTTTTCTATGTATATATAGACATATTTGATTGTTAGAAAATTGAGATTGTGTATATTTTGTTTTTATTTACCTTTTTTTTACATTTAAATCATGTCAGTATCATTTCCCAGGTCATTAGATGTTTTTTAACAGTGTGATTTAATGGTCATGTGGTTTCTTAACATATATAGTTGATCCTTCAACAACATGGGGTTTTGAGGTGTCAACCCCCTGTGTAGTCAAAAATTTGCATATAACTTTTGACTCCCCAAACCTTAACTACTAATAGCCTATACTGGGGTCCAGGAGCCTTACCAATAACATAACAACATAGAGTAGATTAATACATATTTTGTATGTTGTTTGTATTATATGCTATATTCTTACAACAAAGTAAACTAGAGAAAGGAAAATTTTATTAAGAAAATGATAAGAAAGAAAAAGTATAATTCCATTAAGTGGAAATGGATCATCTCAGAGGTCTTTATCCTCCTTGTCTTCACAATGAGTATGCGGAAGAGGAGGGGTTGGTCTTGCTGTCTCAAGGGTGGCAGAGACAGAAGAGGTGGAGGAGGCGGGAGGGGAGGCAGGTACACTCGGTGTAACTGCTTTGAAAAAAATCCACATATAAGTGGGCCTGTGCAATTCAAACCCATGTTGTGCAGGGGTCAACTGTATACCCATTTTCTTATTTTTAGAGGTCAGTTGTTTCCTAAGGTTTACTCTCATAACTAATGCTGTCATGGACTTACATGCATATGTACCATTGTACTCATCTTAATTACTCTAGGTAAAATTAATTCATATGGAAGTATGATTTCAAAGCTATGAATGTTCAATATCTTTATTGCAATGTCACATTCCTTTTTAAAGCCATTTTGAAAACTTTTTTTTTTTCCAGTCTATAGATCAACCAAGAGAAGTGATGCTTTTCTATTATTGCATTTTGAATCATCATGTTCTGCCTTAGTTTATCTCGATCTTCTTCAGGGTCTTTAAAAAATGTTTTTCAAGTATCATCAATAAAGTTCTTGTATACATTTTATAAGATTTTTTCCAAGCATATTATATTTATGGTTGTATTATAATTTTAAATTATATTTCTTGTTTATGAATGCCATATACAAAACAAATGCAAAATATATCTGTTATTCATCAGACATGTGAATCTTCTAAATGGGCACTAGTATCATTTTAAGATTGTTTCATTCCTGGGGATTTTTAACATTAACTAGTTAAATGATTGATTTGTTTAAAAATGGAGTCCTGTATTCTCTAATAGTTATGGGAATTTTCAGACTTTAAGAAATCTTGTTGAGTTAGCTCTAGTAATTTGAAATTGATAACTCGCTTTCAAACTACATTTAAGTGTTCAAAATTATTTCTAAAATTCCTAAAATTTTTTATAATAATTTCTCTTTTCTCCCCTCAAATTTCAGTTTTGTTCCCTTTTCCAGTATCTTGTTTATTTTTCTTATTATACCTATGCCTCTACCCCATTGCCCAATAGCTCTTGCCAGAGCTTATTTTGATTTTTGTCTTTTCAAGAGACAGGTGGAGCAGTTGAATGGCCCAGGCTTGGGGATGGGCTCTGTAGATGCCAGAGAGTTGCTTGATCTCCGCCACAGCAGAGGTGGGTGGAGGAGCATGGCTGGGCGTGGTTAGGTTGTGGGAGTCTGGAAGGGTTTGCAATGTCTCCGCAGGGCTCAGAGGCTGTTTTCCTGGCCACTAGGGGGAGCTGCTGGGAGGTGGGTCAAATCAGATTCTCCAGATCCGGAAGGCTGCTCATGAGGAACGGGCCGCAGTCCCAGACAGTCTGGGAACCTGACCTCGCCATGCTTGGTTGCTATGTCTCTGTGGGCTGGGATCTCACCTGCCAGAGGGCCCGCCCTAGCCAATAGTGCAGCTTTCTTGTAGGGGGCCTGGGCCGCCAGGTCTTGGACCGCCACAGTATTCTCCCGTCAGTTCCTCCACGTGGGCTCCCTTGCCTCCTGAGTCCAGCTCCCAAACCGCCCCTTTGTGTCCCGCAGCAGCGTGCTGGAGTCCTAGGGGGACAGGATCTGGCTTGCATGTCTCACCTGCAGACCTGCGTCTCCAAAAAACGCCAGCGGGCAGGGAGCTCCCAGATCGGGCACTCTGGGTCCACTGCAGGTCCTCACGCGGAAAGGCGTGTGCCCCACTCTCTGAGGAAACCTCAGACTGCAGGAGGTGCCAGCTGGGGAGAGGTGGCTCCTCCCCAAATTCTCAGCTCAATCTGCTCTCCCAGTTGCTTGGGCGGGGGAAGGGTGGGGAACCGTAAGAGTCTGAATGGACGAAGCCGGCTCTCCAGCCTCTTTCCTCACTCTCCTTGGAGGGAACCCCACACGCAGTGTCCACGCTCTAGGATCACGCATGTTCTCCCCGCAATTTCACGGTTGCCGCGGTGTTTGGGCTCGCGGGAGTGGAAAAGCCTCACAGTAACTTGGTGTCCTGTTGACCACCGAAGGAGTGTGGGAGAGAGAGAGGGATTCCCCCTCACCCCTCACTGGCCTCTGAGCCTCTCTGGGTTTGATCTTTGCTGATATCTCTTTTTTTTTCCTTTATCCGCTTCCTTTGCTTTGCAGTTTTCCTCCGTGAGGTCCCCGGCAGGCTCCGGCACTTCTCTCTGTGACCTGCAGCTGAGCTGAGTCGTCTTTCCCCTCTCTTTTATCCGAAATCCTTCCTTCCCTCCTGGTTGGTCTGGCAAGGGAGATCTCTAGTCAGCCATCCTGCCCCTCCTACTCTTTTTTTCTTTATATGTTTCAAGGCCATATTCTTAGGGGTATATTGTAGATCCCTTGAGAATAAACATAGACACATGCACAAATATTTTTCTATGTTATGTTTTAAAGCTTTATTACATCTTGCTTCCTTTTACTAAAATTTACTTTCCTAAACACTTTATATTAAATTTTATCAAACCTTCAGAAAATCTGAAATAATAGTATTATAAACTCCTATACAACCTTTATGTCTTTCACTTAGATTTACCATTTGCTAACATTTTGCTACATTTGTTTTCTCTCCACCCTCCCTCTTTCTCTTTCTCTCCATTTTTGTGTACAGTTTTTTGTGTTGAATTATTTGAACATAAGTTGAAAATGTAATTTCACTTCTTCTCTAAATACTTCACTAGACATCTCCTAATAATAAAGACACTCTCCTACATAACCACGATCCCATTATTATACCCAAATTTTTAATATGTATTCAATAATATTTTCTAAATTTCAAACCATGTTTTATTTCCCCAATTGTTCCAAACATGCATTCAGTAGATATTATTTTTTAAATTCAGTATCGAACTGAATTTCATATATTTGCATTCAGTTATCTATGTATGTATCTATCTATAGACAGATAGCTATATAGTTAAGCCTGATAAATGTTACATAGAGAGTTTTCTTCTGTTACATTTGTGGCTTTAAATAATTTGATTCATGTTTCCATCTTTTGCTATGACTGCTATTTGTTCTGCTTCTTTTCATTTCTTCTCTTTTTTTTGCTTTTTTACATTAATTCATTTTTGTTTTGACATTTTTTCTTCCCATTCTCCCTATCCCTACTAGTTTATTTTAGATATTGTAATTTTCAGTTGTAGAATTCTCATCTTTTTTTGGTGATTTCTACTTATTTTCTGAGATTTCCTATCTCTTCATTTATTATGAGCATATTTTCCTTTATATCATTGAGCATAATTAGAATAACTGCCTTATCTCCTTTTGGGATTTTCCTTGCTCATTTTCCAGTTTCCCTATGACCTGTCCTCTGATCCTTCAAGCAGTAAGAGTTTAGGTTTTCCATACAGTGCAGTAGTCCTCCAGCACAGTGCAGATTGCATTCTGCTAACAAAGAAGGGTCTCTAAAATGGAAAACTCATCCAGTGCTCTTTTTTTCTTCCAAGTGTCAACTAAGCTCCAGTACCTGCTTACTTTTAGTCTTCTCCAATGCCTTCAGATAGTTTACTTATTTACTTACTTGCTGACTGATTGATTTAATTTTATTTTTTCTAGGGTTTATGGCTGTTATTTGTGGGAGGATTGGTCTCATAAGAGTTATCAGGCCTTTACCAAAAGTGAAACCTACTCTACACTAATTGAGAAGCTGTTATTGCCTATTCTATTCTTTTGCTGGTTATACTAAATATTATAACATACATTCCAACTTTATAGAATCTGAAGTTAATGACTGTATTGATATTCCTCCTGAAAAGAATAAAGTTGTTTACTTTAAAACCTTATTCTTCACGTATCCCACCCCCACCTTAGTCCCATTAATCAGGACTTTAATTCTATTTTGTTATTAGTTTGCATTTCACAGATTTTGTTTATGAAATTAATGTGGAACTTCATGAACATATGTGTCATTCCTCTTGAAGTTGATATTTTCTTTACTATACTTTTTAATTTGTTACTGACTAAATAAAGATTTGTTTTTATATTAGGTTATTCATATTTGTTTTTATATTTAGCCTTCTTTCTTAGTATATTTAGGTAATCTATATTTTTCATGAATTTAGACATTTTAAAAGTTTGTATTTTCTGCATATTCTCAGTAAATAATGAAAGATCTGTCTTCTTAATTATGATTAATTGTTTTGTTTCTTGTATTATTGTCACTGCTAGAATTTCATAAAAGGTGTAAAAAATAGTAGTTAAAGCAAAATGTCTTACCTTGTTCCTGACTTTAAGGGAATGATCTACTTTTATTTTAGATCATTTATGATGAGGCTACTTAGTATTATATTTTATTGCAATAAAAATAAACCTATTTTATCACAGTAATATTAACTTTTAATTGAATAATATAAGGTTCTATTTCTACTAGTAAAATAACTGTATTTTCTCTTTTGGGCTACTATTATATTATAGCTATTGTATTGTTGGTGCTGATGATGGTATTATTTGTGTGTGTGTGTGTTTTGTTTTGGATTTTTTTTCCCCCTTAAACAATGGACATTATTTCTCACAGTTGTGGAGGCTGAGATGAGACCAGGGTGCCAACATGGTCAGGTTCTGGTGAGGGTCCTTTTCCTGGCTTGCAGATGACTGCTTTCTTGCTGTATTTTTGAATGGTGGAAAGAACTTGGTTTTTATATTATAACTTTGCATTGCTGAGGTAACATTTACCTGGTTTTGTCAGATTCAATTTTATTTGGTTTCTTTCAAACTGACTAAAATTAATTGGAATGCATTGAATAATATTCCATGGCATATAACTATTCTTATCTCCTTGGAATTTTATTTTGCTGAAATTTCCAATAATTCTTTGGGAAACACAATAGTCCTAGCTGAATTTTCTCACCCTCCTCCACACCATTTTCCCAGGGTTATTGATCTGTTTAGGGTATTTTTTTTCTTAAGTATATTTTGGTAATCTATATTTTGCATTAAAAATATTCTTTTCTTTGATATTAAAATTTGCATCAAGGGATGCATAAAATTCTTATAATTTATTTACTCTAGTGTCTGATGTTACATAACTTATCAATTATATTAATGTATATTTATGGTGCTATTTTTTCCTCTCTCTGTTAATGTTATATATACATAAGTGTGTGTGTGTGTGTGTGCGTGTTTGCTTTATTTTTATTTTAATTCATTAGTTTCTACTTTTATATGTTTCTTCTTATTTTCTTTGTGCTTGATTCATTATTATTTTATAGCAGCTTCTTGATTTAAATACGTAGGCCAAATTTCTTCATTCTTTCTTGTTCAATAAAACCACACATTGATACAATTGTGCCTGTTAGAATAGCTTTACCTACAGATGATAACTTTGAATTGGTAGCACCCTCACTTTTATTATTTTCCAGTTTTTGCCTTCTCTTTCATTAAGAGTTATTTGGAATATTTTAATGCCAACTTGTTTAAATTCTCATTAATGTCTATTTAGATTACAAAGTGATCAGAGAATTTCATATATGACCTTTGGATAAATTATTTCAGAAATAATGTGGACTAAAATTTATTGAACATATCATAATTTCCTGGTATGTTACATAATCTTCTTAACCTAGTGAAATCATCTTACTCCCCAAATACAAACCTCTTGAGGTCTTTGCTTATGTTCCTTTTCTTATGGTGGGTAATTTCTTCCAAAAATACAGTCTCTTCCCCCACTAAAAGTCTACCCATCTACTTGGGTCAACTTAAAATGGTGTTTTCTTCTTGAATTCTTTCCTAATCACTTCAGTTGAATAAAACCTTTCTCACATTTGAGTAATCTGTTAAGTACTTACCCTGATCATAGCACCTACCTTGTCCTATTTTATATTTTTGACTTGGTAAATTTTAATTTTTCTTGAGGGCACAATAAAATATAAAGAGTGGGAGGTGCTACATAATAGGCCCTCGGATATTTGTTGGGTCAGATTCAATCGAATTCAGATTCCAAAATAGAAAATCGTTGCTCCTAAACAGGAATAATTTCCCCACACTGGACTGCCTGGAATATAGATCTTGGACTTTGCAGATTTCGCAAATTAAATTGTTTTAATACAAAATTGTATTTCACATTAGTGGAAACTGTTGCTGTTAATAATGAACAGGACTACTGGGCAAAGAGAAATTGATGTCACCTGTTCCAAGTTACCCCTTCACCTCCTCCTTTGCATTTGCTGGGTCTTGAAAATCCCCATGTATCTCCGCTTTCTCTACCAGTAAAGCTTCTCTGGAGAGAGTCGATTCTGAAGGCAATATTCCAAGACCATTTTCAGAGTTGGCTTGGCCTTGAACTGTGACATGAAAGGGCATTTATTCTGGGACCTCAAAATGGAGTCCAGAGGAGATATTGCTTAACTTGTTTCAGAAATAGATCCTGTTCACATCAGTTTTATTGCTTCATGTATAAATGTTGAGCCTGATATGTTCAGCTATAAGAATGTGTGTTTGTGTGTGTGCATGTGCGTACTTTGAGCTGAGTGTTGTTTATATAAGTTTCTGCAGTTATTTTGACACTTCCATGTGGTTTAGTGCTAAGTTCTCAGTCACACATCTGTAGAAGCAGCTATTTGTGTTCTAATGTTAGATCATATACCGAAATCATAATACCTTACATTCTAGAACCTTGAAATTTAATCCAATTTTGAACTATATGGTGAAAACTTAAGAAATATTATTCTTTATATGCATATATGAAATTTAACATCGATGAATTTGATTTTTTTTTTTTTTGGTCAACTTTTGACAAGGCTAGGAAACTATTTGAGACATTGGAGAATAAGCCTGGTTAGTTGAGGTTAGGAAAACTCTTACCTTCCAACCTGTAATTTTAAGACTTACACTTAAGATATAGTAGAACTAATTTTATAGGGTGACCATTTATTTGCTGTTCAAACTGAAAAACATGAGAGTGAAAGCAATTGCTATCATCTGAGGCCTACAAGTGTAAACCCATATATTGGGCAAAAAGTGGCATAGGATCACCTTATATTCTAAGTAATAAAGAAAATATTATTTCTGAACATATCATAGTGCTGGCCACATTTTTGTTGACCACCATGGAAACTTGTAGTCTTGGAGTGAAAATATTTGCCACTCATAGTATAATAATATTTTCCTTTCTTGTATTCATAATATATATCTTTTATCAATCAAATCATTCTGTCACATTGATCTTTGTTATGGTATAGACTCCTTCTCAGCACAGCTCTCCAGATAGTCAATAATTATTATCAAGCTTGACCCATAAGATTGAACTTGCTGTGTCTATGCTCAAATTTGCCATGACATCACATGGCTACTTTACATTTTTGGCAAAGGTGGACAGAGCCTCGTTCTTTGATAATTAAAGCTGGGAGGTCCAGAGAGTATCTGAAGTGGTTTAATAACCTCAGCCACAAGTTACCAGTATAGAGGCTTACTTGATAACAGCCAAGTAAGTCAATGAGAAGGATTATAGCAAAGAGTCCAGCTGTTGGACCTATACTGGATTGTGCATCTGAGAACACTTTCCAGCAGGTCAGGGTGAGTTTAGGAGAGTCAAATAGTTCTACTTGCACCTCCTCTCTTCTTTGTTTCTCTTCTGAGAAGGCTATACTCAGACGAGGATCAAAAGCAAAACAGGAACTAAATTAAAGTTTATCAAAAAACTAGGCAAATACTTGAAAACTTCCTCTCTTATAAAATGCACAGTTTCTTTGTTAAAAAAAAATTACAAACATTCTTTAGACCATGTGGTATAAAAGGAACTTCAGACTTCCCTCTACTAAATCCTAAATAGCCAAGCATACATGTCAGTAGCAACCTTGTCCAATCACAGGCAAAGCGGAGAGCTAGGCATGGTGAGGTAGGGCCTGTCAGGTCTATTCACCAGGTAAAAGGCACAAAGTTAAGCTTTCCTGCCTTTGTATGCTTATGGCACAATATTGTCATCTACTGTAATATATCCTGGGCTTTGAACATCCAAGTTGAAGGGTTTTCTTCCTATGGGGGTGGAAAAGAGTTAATAAATGGTAGAAAGAGAGGAAAAATTAATGTGGGTATCCCCAATCCTAAAGGTAGAGTTATAAATACAAGGAAAAGAGTATAAATTCCCCTCTTCTCTAAGAAAGGCTGTGACTTTATTCAAAGCCCAGGCAAATGTTGGGACTGTGGTTGCTTCTGAATACCCTGAATGATCAG
The DNA here is from genome assembly GCA_963575035.1 of Avahi laniger. Lineage (NCBI taxonomy): Eukaryota > Metazoa > Chordata > Mammalia > Primates > Indriidae > Avahi > Avahi laniger. The sequence continues at coordinate 16,045 of CAUYSK010117247.1, forward strand.
TATTGGCTCGAGATCTGAAGAGTGCCTTCTAGTAGGAGAATTAGTGACTCCAGCTCTAAAAAGTTTGGGGCAGAAGATCCTGGGGGGATTAGGTAGATTTCATATAAACAAACATAGCAAACATGGCGAATTTATAGTTCACAGTAAGATCCTCTTGGTCATTGCTAATGTGGCATTAAAGCAATCCTGTTTGAATTTCCTGTTTTATTTACTAGAATGTCTCTCTTCTCCATAATAAAGGAAGCCACTTCTGAAGCTGGTCAAAAGTGCATCTTGGAAAGGAACCGTAACTCATGATAAGCTGTACTCAAAATCATGACCAAGATTAGTGGGGAGAGCACGTCTGCCAGACTGGGTACTCCGTACTCAGTAAGAAGGGATGAGATCCTTCCCCACATATCCACTTGTGGCTCTCATATTGCTACCCTGAGACTTCCTAGATTTGGATCAATGCATCTCTGCTTCTATGACTCCAGGCTGCTGAGCCAGTATTGGGCACAGCCAAAACCAAGAATCTGAGTGCCATTGGGCCATTTAGAGGTTCTGTTCCTATTCATCCTTCAATGTGGTTCAACTACTATTTCTCCCTGCTCAGCTCCCTCTCTCATGTCCCAGGGATATTTTCTGTCCCTACAAACTCATACTCTGAGTCAACTCATGGTGCCTTCTCTCCTAAGTGCTTGCCTTAGCAGCAAGTCTTCCACCAGGGAGAGAAAGTGAGTTTCATGTAACCATGATCTATTGGCACCAGGGGCATAAAATAATAGATTAAGGAGAGCCCTAGGGCTGTGTCTGGCCTATGTGTACAAGTGCACACTAATTGATTAGAAAAGTCTGCTTAGAGCACTGTTTAGGGAGAAGTGTCACAAATGCCAGGTATTTGGCATCCTCATCCTGGTCCCATTAAATGATTCCGTCTTCCCATTGTAGGGAGCTCTGGCATAAACATGTTGGGCTGAGACTTCAGGTGTGCTGAAACCTGAACAGCATGGGTAGTCAAGAATTCTGGGCCACTGGATTATTCGAACATGGGCAGCTAGCCAGTCCCATACAGACAGATCAGAGAGTGAGGACCTAGTTTGTACAGTTTTCAAAAGTTGGGAAAGACTATGAGAACAAGGTCTGGTGTACTAAGAATATATTCTAGGAACATTCTGATATCAGGAAAACTCCAGATATCAAGGTTGATATCCAGGAAAGTTTTCTATTCAATGCAGAGGTTGGAGCTTTGGGGAGAATTTAGGTGGTAGAGAAAGTGTCTGGAAAGGCTAAGGCAAAAAAGCCATGGTTCAGGGCAGGGTTTCGGACCTACAGAGAAATGGGAGAATTCGGTTAGAAAATAGATTCTCAGACCTGTTCTACAGTTTGGCCTAGTGTGGTGGATAGTAGAGGTCCCTGGATTCGGAGATGTCTCAACAGATTTGAGGAAGATGTATCTCTGACATGAGTTGCCTGTCACAGTCAGACTTCTTCACCTGGCTCAAGACAAAATCAGGCCAACTCTACAGGTGAAGACATCAATACATTTGCTTAGAAGAGTGAGTCTTGCAATCCACATTCCAGAAGATTCTACAAAAACTTCACTCCAACTCTTACTCATTATGCAGAACCTTAAAGATCACATGCAAATATCCTTAAGATATGTCATTGTCTTATTTAATTGGTTATTTTGGACTCTATCAGTTTAGCTATGTATTAAAATGGAATCTTTGGATAAACTCCTGAGATCTCTATTCTCTAGTTTGTGTGTTCATTTGTTGGGGTGTTTTTCCTGCAGAAAAATTAAGGAGTGGGCATTGGAGGGAAGTAGAATGAATGCTTTCCCTCCACACACTCTTCTACCAGCCCCAATGCCTAGCTTATAGTTTCACCTTGTACAGTGGTCATAAAGTCAAATAGTCCCCACGGCACCCTGAAAAAGATCGTTCTTTTCCTATCAAGCCTAGATCCTATTGACACTCAGATCCTTAGATTCATCCCTGAATTACTATCTTTGAACTGAGGACTTCTTAGACAACCTGGGGGTTTCCTGGGGTTTTTCATCCCTTTTTAAAATATCGATTTTGGAATCTTAAACTAGGTTTCTGCCTCTGATCTTTTCTGAGCATCTGTAAAATCCTTTATTTCCCACAAGTTCAACAGAAGCTGACTATTGGAGATATAAAAGGATCAGGACAGAAGGCCTTAAGAAAAGTTAGCCAGAAGTTTATCTTGGGAGAAGGTTGGGGCAAATATTGAAAGTGTTAAAATGCATGGCAACCAGATGGAATTTGGATGACTCTGTCCTGTAGAAAATACAGGAAAAAAGTAACTGCAGGAAATGTGGGTAAAAGGCTCATTCCTGGTCTCTCATTTGCCCCCATAGTTGTCAAGACTTGATAATATCTGGCTCTCCATAAGCCACACTATTAAAAAGCAGCAGCAAGAATATACACCAGTGGCAGGTCTAAGAGTTATTTACATTTGACTTTGCAATATGTTCTTACACCAATGTCTGAATATGTCAAATAGCTTAAGAATATAATTTCTAATTAAAAGAACTAAAACAAGATACCATTATCCTAACTATTGAACCACTGTTCACCTCCTGTCTGTTCTCCAAAGCAAACTGAATTGTTATCAAATTATGCAAAAGATGAATACAAGAAAGTTGAAGACTCCTTTGTCTCCATTTCTCTTCATTGCTCTCTATAGCAGGCATTGCTGGTGCGATGCCACATTGTCTAGGCATTTGCTACTCCTGCCAAAGGCTTCTGCCTGAAAACACCTGCAGCCGAGGTTGCAGAGAGCTTGGGAGTGGGCTCAACCATCACACAAAACAGGCTGCATATGTTGGGGAGTTCATCAACGCCCCTTGGAACGGTCTTCAATTAATGACAGATGGGAACAGGTAGAAAAATAGCTGAGCTTCCTCGCCCTTCTCTGAGATATACTATAACCATCACCCATGAGGTTGAGCCCTAGTTACGCACAGCAGTAACTGACTCATTTATGCGTCCCGTATTGCCTTCCTCTCCTTCCTTCCTTATCCTCTCACCACTTCCTGGGATCATCTCCCAAAAATAAGATACCTACCTGCACACCTTTCGCTCCGTGTCTAGTCTGGGGAACCCACCCTGAAGCTCAGCCTGTCTTAACTTGTTGTAGACCTAAATGGGGGCTCAGAGGCTATTGACATACTTGGAGGAAAAAATACCTTCTTGAGATCCAAATAGTACTTAATATGGTAGGCCTTCTTCAGAATACACAGAAGCAGGGAGGTGATATTATGAGCATCACATTACGTGTGCAGAGAAGGCAAGTGTGTTCACTTATTCCTAATTAAAAGTCCTATGTGTGATATTTAGATACATACATACACAAAGGCCCATAACATATTATTTATTTATGAATAATTGTCATCTCTCCTTAATAAATTTGTGTCAGTTATTTAAAATGATGCACTAAAATACAATAATTAACTCAAAGAGTTGGGACAAGTGGAAGCCATGGGTTAGCAATTTTGAAGGTTAGAGTCACATTTGGAACTATATGTCATAAAGTATTGGCAATTGTAATAGGTGGGCTATAAATTTGGTCCTAAGCTTCCTAGAGAATAAAACACAGAAGAAAACAAGTTTTCCTAAAAGCCTAGAAAATTAAGTGCATGGTTGTACATGGCTTTTTAATTACATGATTTATATTTATGATTGTGTGTGATTTATAATCATCTCAGTTACTTAGATTTCTGGCTCAATGTTTGGTTTTCTTCAAAAGATCTTTACAGTTTCATTTGTGACTTCCTTATTTAGGGTGAGTTCCTCCTCTCTTCCTCACTGGCTAAACAAAGATTTCCCCGATTTTAGGATCTATTTTGTTTGTTTCCATAGTTACTGAGAACATACACATGTACACACACCACACACACAAATATATAATGACTTTCAACGATATTGAAATGAACATCTTGCATGTAGATTTTTATCTACTACACTCAAAAATAAATATTTTTGAAAGCACATAGTCTCTTTAAGTAAATTCTGATTTTTTAAAAAATGATTTACTCTTTTCTTTAACAATGTCAGAACTTTGGTTTAGATGAATATTTTTGTCAGATTTTTTTATCTGTTATTATTAAAATCCAAAGTTCAAGATGTAAATTCTTAAACTAATCGAGAATAGGAGTTTTCAAACTTTCATTGGGCATATAGGTAGGTTATCTTATCCTTAGGATAAGACCCCTCAGACATTTCCGTGGACGTCTACCTCGTGTGAGGAAGGGGACTGACTGGTCTTCAATGTAGTGCGGACTAAGGGCGGGTCGACTGAAGTGACATTTTAGAACACGTATGGATAGATCAGATAATACCACTCAAGCGTCCCATTCTCGGAACTAATGTCTCTAAGTTCATCACTTCCCCTCCTCCTTCTCTTCCCCGGTGACCACAACTAGCACCCAGTTGCAAAGAGTTAAACATATAACCTTAAATCTTGCTAGCCGAGTCAGCCCTGAACTGATAATGGATAAAATTAAATCTCCCCAATCTATGAAATTTGAGGACCCTGGATTACAATAACTACAGATGTCATAACTATCCATTTGTGTATGAATGACATGAATCTTTAGTAATATTTCTCTTTACTTTCTGGCATATATTTTGCTTTTCCTTGTGCTTTGGTTTAAATGTTTGTCCCCTCCAAAACTCACATTGAAATTTAATTGCCATTGTAACAATGTTAAGAGGTGAGACCTTTAAAGGGTGATTAGGCTATGGGGACTCTGCCCTCATCTATGTATCAATGCTGTTATCAAGGCAATGGGTTCCTTATAAAAGGGTGAATATGCCCCCTCTTTTCTCTTTTTCTCTGAACTTCTCTTTGCCTTTCTAACATGGGATGCCTTCCACCATGCAGTGACACAGCAAAAAGGCTCTTGCCAGATGCCAGCATTTTGATATTGGACTTTGCAACCTCCAGAACTGTGAGCCAATAAATTTCTCTTCATTGTGAATTACCCAATGTGTAATATTCTGTTACAGCAGCCCCAAACAGACTAAGACACCTTGAGAATAGATTCACTTATATAAGATAAAAGCCTATTTGCAATCTCAAAAAAAAAAGAAAAAAACAAAAATTCTGAATACAGAAATCATGCCAACAAATATATTTAAAATGTGAATAAATGCAACTGCTTAGACATAATGCTACTTGCAAAACAGGCCCTGGAAAATAAGCACCATTTTTAGAAGAAAAGGGTAGCTTCTGTTGGTAGTGTGCTCAGTTAGATGAACTTCAATCTCCCTTTCAAATTTTCAATTTTTTGATTGTTCAGACAGTGTGTTTCTTTTGGGCAAGACTGAGGAAATGTTATAGACTACAATTTACTTAACAAATAAATTTTTACAAGAGAGATAATTTGAGGAATCCAGTTTCCTAGACTCAACAATTACACAAAATTGTTTACATTACCTGCATGAGAGAATTTCTTCAAATGGCCGCATCTGGATGGGTATATTCTATTTTTCTTTCAATAGAAGTACAGAAAGTTCAACTAAGGGAATTAGTCACAACTAAAACAAATTATTGGAGTATGATTCTAACTATTTCTAATTGACTTTGTTTGATCCCAAAGGATATCATCTTATAAATTTTTCAAAAAAAGTAATTCAGAAGGGAGACAGGATTTATCATCTGGAAGAAATCAAACACCTACCAGATGATTCCTCCAAACAATGGTAGCTCTGCCTTCCTAAATATTGATTTGATTCTTCCGAAAGTTCTTATTTCGATAAAATGTACCCTCTCTGTGACAGTTAGTTAGGAATTTAGCAATGCCTATTGTCAGGAGAAACTAAGATTTTTCAAAAATACAGCAGTTAATTGGAAAGGATGTACAGCAGAAAGTGATTTCCCTGAAGGAAGAGGACTCTTATTGTCACAGGTTTGCTGATCACTGCAGAAAAACTATCCGCACAGTGACTTATGAGGGGGTCCTGGCTCGCAGATGGCACAAGCCACTTCCACATTGGTTAATGATTCTTTTGTAGAATCTGGACCATTGGCACTCTACTGCTACTGATATTTCAAATAATAAAACTACTTATAACTGAACTAATATGACGAGGAGCTCATATATACCCAAGGCTCCAAAGTTAGAAGTTTGCTACCATGGTGAAAATAACAAAAACATGAAAAAATTCTCTTCTTGTATTGATCCTTCCTGCTTGACACCAGCCAGTAGGATTCCAGGTGCTCATGGGAGGCATCGAAGACCTAGTTTAGGTTTCTGAGCAGACTGCCTTGCTTTAAAGTGAAATGAAAACCTTTTTACCAATGCTTGCATATTCCGTGTATCTGACTTTCAATTTCTAACCCGTTTGAATTCCCCAGAAGCCACAAGAGAAAAGGTAAACAAGACCTAACAATAAGAGCAGGAAGAGGCTGTAAGCTATAGCTTAGACAATAAATATGTTTCAATTGCTACAGTTCTGAGTACGTTGTGGGATCATTTGGGAGTCTTTGACAAAATACCATAGCCCAGGCCCACATCCAAATTATTTTGCATTTTTGTGTTTTATAATCTGGGTTTATGTTCATATAACAGTGGTTTGAAAAACATCCTGGATGATTCCAATGTCAGCAGAATGAAAAACAGACTCCAATTAAAATCCAATGGAGTTATGTGTACACCCAAGCAAAGGGGAAGGCTAAAAGGATTCTCAGGCCCCTCCTTTAATCTCCCAACATGGCATTGTATTATTAATTTATAATATGGACTCTGATTCTGCCAAACTAATAAAATGAAACATCTAGGGGAAATAATTACAGAGAAAAATCATCTGTATAGTGGGCCTATGTTTGAATTATCCAATTAAACAAATGAGAGCGTGTCCCAGATTGCTAGATGCCAACCTAGAGCCTAGGGCTTTCCCCATTGTTCTTTTCTCAGAAACTCAAGAAATATCTATTAAATCAATGAATAAATCTGTGAATTAGTCAATGTACAAATGCATCTGAGGAATTGACCACTATTTATCTGTGCCTGTGGTGTATGCCCAGTTCTATCTATGCCCAGATTGAGATGGGACTTCGTGAAGGTAACTCCTGCCATTGGGAAACTCATAGACTAAAGGAACAGATGTGATTCAGTTGATGAACAGCTTTAAAAGAACTGAAAGGTAAGATACCATTCACTTTGCAGTGTCTGGCACTCATCACAAATCAGATGAAAAGAAGAGGAAATGCCATAATTAAAGAAATACTTAGAAATTAATGAAAGTGAAATTATTATATATCAAAAATTGTGAGATGCAGTTAAACTAACATTTAAAAGAAATCTTCATGGAATTCTTTTAGAAACAAAAAAAAATTTCAAAATTAATGAGTTAAGCATCCAGCTAAGAAATTCAAGAAAAATATTTTAAAAGTAAATAGAAAGAAAAGCTGAAGGAAGGAAATAATAATAGAAAAGCAGATATAAGTGAATTTCAAAAATTTGCATTTGTAGTAGAGATAGTCAATAAAACCATAAACAGTTTTGTAGAAAAGACTAAGAAAAAATAAACAACACAGATCAAGGGAAAAAAAAGAAGGAAATCATAAATTAATTATTTAAAAAAGGAGAGGAATAAATTACAATAGATCAAGAGAGGTTAAAAATGAGAACAACTTTATGGCAACAAAGGAGAAGAGTTAGATAAAATTGGCAACGTAGAAAAAATAAATTTTCAAAATTGAATCAAGAAGAAAAAGAAAATCATTATATATTGAATGATTTTATTATAAAATTGTGAAGCTGTTAGAACCAGGAATTCTTAACTATTTTCTGTAAATGAGGGAAATTATAGTCCCCCTCTTTCACAAACTTCTTGAGAAAACAGAAAAATAGGAAATGCTTCTCAACTCTCTTTGAGAGAATACTGAAGCATCAATACCAGACTTACACAAGGACAATTCAAGAAGACAAGATTATATCTCAATCAGACGTACGAACATTCATGCAGAACTCCCAATGTAAGCATTAGCATGTCAAAATTCACAATGTTTATTTAAAATTTTAAATGTCACTGAAAATCGTAAACAAGTGAACTTATCCTGGATGTATATGTCTCAGATATCTTAGCTATGTAATGATAGGTCACTATTAGAGAATATCCCAATAATTCAGTAGAATAAGAGAAAACAGAAACATATTTATTTGAATAAATGTAACAAAGCAAGAGAAAAAGTGAACTTTAATTTATGATTTTTTGCAGTTTTAAAAAATTGAAATAGAAACTTTCTTAATCTGATAAAATATATTAACCTAATATCTTCAGCTATTAGCACACTTAATAGTAGACAGAAGAGTTTCCACTAAATCAGAAAAAAGGCACAAATGACTATTATCAACAGGTTTATTCAACACTTCGATGATATTAATGCTATTCCTAGTGAATGTAATAAGACAAGCAAAAAGAAAAATGATCATAAAGAAAGATTTTTTTAATTGTCATTATTTTCAGAACATGATTGCATATGTAGAATACCCTAGAGCTTTACATAGAAATCTTCATATCTGAGGGTTCTATATCCATGGGAAAATATTTTAAAAAAATAAAAATAACAATAAAAATACAAATAAAAAACAATACATTATAAAAACTATTTACATAGCATTTACATTATATTAGGTAAATAAATAACCTAGATGTAATTTAAAGTATATAGGAGGATGTGTGTAGGTTATATGCAAATACTACATCATTTTATATAAGGGACTTGATCATGCTTGGATTTGGTATCCTTGAAGGGTCCTGGAACAAATCCCGCATGGATATGGCAGGATGACTGTATATATTTTTTAAAAATTCTTAAAGTAGTCCAGAAAGGTACCTGGACATGTGAATTCCTACATACCAATAATAACCAGAAGAAAATGTACTTAATCAAAATGAATTAATTACACATGTAGGAAGAAATACATCTTTGAAAATTATCTTTGTGGATCATCATGTAATGATTTAGAAAAGGAGCATATCAAATGTTAGTTGTCTCCTAAATTATCAATGAGTTCAATGCAATGCCAAAAATTTATAACAAGATTTTGTTATAAAAATCAACATGTCAATTCTAAAATTTATATAAAATAATATTCAAAAAATCCAGACTATTCTGACTTTTAAAAATAGTAGAAGGAGAAAAGAAAATTGAGGGAAAACTGGCTTGATCAACTGTCAAGACATTATAAAATTATGGTAAATAAAATGATCATATTTAACATCATGTAAATAAGTAAGGTAGCATTATAAAATTGGGAAAATAATGAAATATTTACATTAGGTTGTGTTGTTTTCCATATATATAAAATAGCTGGCATAGTTAGTAAGAAATACATTATTTCATACTGATTAAAACAAATATAAAAAACAAAAAATTAAATTTATCAAATGGAAAGGCTTTTATGATCTCAAGATAGGAAAGGACCTTTTTAAACATAAAAGAGGAAGCATAAGCCCAAAGGAAAAGATTGACACATTTGATGATATCAAAATGAAAAATTTTTAAACCAAAAAATGAAACAATAAAACAAAGTAAAAAAAAGCCTTATTTTGTGTGGAAGAAAATACTTGCCTAGAACACAAAAGTACATAAAAGACAAATAGTTATTTTTCAGGTTATACCAAGAACTTCTACTAAAATAGAGTCAAATTAATAAGAAAGTGGAAAGAGGTAATTACCATGTGATTCATGGGTGGTGGGGGGTGTATAGAGTTGGTAGCCCTGGGGCCAAAAATATATCAGAAAATGTACAAATTACTAAAAAAGAGTAAAACGAAAATTAATATGACATTGGAATTCATTTTGCTGCTAACTGAATGGGAAAATAATCACAAAGTGTGACACATCCAGGTTTATCCAGGGTGTGAGGGAAGAGAGATTTCATGCTCTACTGTGTGAATTGGTGCAACCATGTCAAAAACCAATTTGACAGTAGGTAGAAAACTAACAATAGACATTCCTTAGAACCTAGTAGTTTTGTTCTTAAGTCTGTATTCAAGAAAATTCTGGAACACAGGCCCAAGTAGATGTGTGCAAAGAAGACTTTTAATAGAAAAGAATAAAAGTACAGTGCTATAATTTTAGCCTGGGGTAGAAAATGGAAAATGAAAGTGCAGTGTAAGGCAAAAGTACAAAATATTAAAAACTGTGTCATCTATATTTAAACTTACAGTTACTATATTCCAATGTGACTGGATCTCAGAAATGTGATTTTTAAAATTGAAAAATTAATAGCTGATCTTACTATAACATAGTACGTTACCACTGATATCTTTTTTTTTTTTTTTTTGAGACAGAGTCTCACTCTGTTGCCTGGGCTAGAGTGAGTGTCGTGGCGTCAGTCTAGCTCACAGCAACCTCAGACTCCTGGGCTCAAGCGATCCTCCTGCCTCAGCCTCCCAAGTAGCTGGAACTACAGGCGCACACCACCAAGCTGGGATAATTTTTTTTTTTCTATATGTTGTCCAACTAATTTCTTTTTATTTTTAGTGGAGACAGGGTCTCACTCTTGCTCAGGCTGGTCTTGAACTCCTGAGCTCAAACGATCCTCCTGCCTCGGCCTCCCAGAGTGCTAGGATTACAGGCATGAGTCACCACACCCGGCCAACTACTGATATTAATAAAAACTAAAGAAACAGCACATAGTATCTACAGTTAGTTTTGCATTTGAATATATAAAAGAGATTAAAATGATATATGCTAAATTTTGTGGGTTTTCTTTTTACTCACCACTATACAAATGAGGACACACTAAATTTCTTATAGCGATTATGTATCAGAATGGAGAGAGGAAAGAAAGTGGAGCTTGTATGGGGAGTGTGTGTGTGTGTGTATGTATGTGTGTGGGTGTGTGTGTGCAAGTGCACACATGCACGCATGTGGGTGCATGTCCCCTGTGTGTGTGAGTGACACTCCATTCATTTAAAAATGTGACAAATATGAGAAATGGTTATATTGATATTTGTCATTTCAGGATGATTCTGTACTCTTCCCTTTGTTCATAGTTTTCCGTGTCTTAAAATTTCCCAGAGATTATAATTAAAAACAATATTGCAATATTTCCATATCTCTAAATGTTACTTAGGATGTGGGTTTTAAAGATTGCATAATATTCTATACTATCGATTTATCATGATGATTTAATACCTCTTCTATTATTATGCTTTTAAATTTACCATGGTCATAAATAGTGATGTTAGAATATTCTCATATGTGAATATTATCTTTATCTACTTGATATCTCTTATATACAGAATATTATTTTTGTTAGTATAATTTTATTTCCCATCACCTCATTTTATTGCTCATATGTTTTGCTTTATATGATTTGATATTATTTGGCACATAAAATTTCAAAACTATTATATCAACACTATGAATTGCATTTGTTATTTGTATAAAATAGACAACATCGTCTCTCTTTAATGTTTTTATTGCCTTAATTCAATTGTATCTGATTTTGGTATAATCACTGGTACTTTTTTTCTTACACAGAATTTTAATCTTGAAAGGAGCCGATAATTTTTAAACTATATAAATTATGTAAACAATACAAGATGGGTTTCCAATTAATTTAATGAGCTGATATAAATCTGATATAAACACTGACATAAAACAGAAAAAGATGACACTGTGGTTTCTGAAAATTGAAGAAAAGATATCCTATTAGGGGACTTCAAAAAATATATGACGAAAAGAGAAAATCCATTATTTAGGAACAAACAATAACAAAAACTATTATTAGTAAAATTGAAATAGAAAGATAATAATCAAAAATATAGTTTTTCTTACACTGGTGGGCAACATCATTTTTAAGGCTGAAACACCATAGACTTTTCTTTAAAACAATGAAAAAGAAAATGACACCAGAAATCTCAATATTTTTCAATTACTAGGATTTTTTCTTATGTAAAAAGTATATTCAATTCATTAAAAAATGACTAATAATTATCAATATGAAAAGTAAAGACCCAAAGTAACATTACTTTAAGTTGATGATATCTAACTAAAAGACAATTTTTTTTCCAAAATGGTTAATCAACATCTAAATATATTGTCAACAGATTTTAAATGTTTCTTGGTCAAGTATTGTGTTATATATGACTCAAACATATAACGTAATTCAAATGGAATCTCATTGTATTGAATTCATACAGGCACACATACACACGTGCCTGTAAGTGGGATTTTTTTTTTCCTTTTGAAATTTCTCATTGGATATTGCCTGGATATTAGAAAATGATTGATTTTGGTGTAACTATATATCAAATGGTTTACTGAATTTTTAGTTTTAAGAGCTTTAATGTTGATTTCCCTGGATTTGTCTAAGAAAATTTACTTATTTCTCAAAAGAATTGGTCATACCTTCACTATAAATATTTACAGTTTTATTTGTTTTTTATATTTTATCACATTATTGAGGATTTCAAAATATTGTTGTATAGTAATTTGCTTACTTTAATAGAAAGGGTGACAAGTTTCAAATTACGTGATGCATGCTATTGACTTTCAAATGACTTCTTTTATCAAGTTAAGAATCTTTATATATTTCTATTTTAATAAAATATATTTTCTTTGGTTGTCTTTTTTTTTCTTTTTGTTTTCCAGAAGTAGGTCCTGTATTTTATCAAGTGACTTTTGCCAGATGTCAAAATGTTTGTATGGTTTCTTAGCTATAATCTTTTAATGCACTGAATAATATATTTCCTGACATGAAGCACCCTTGCAATCTTTTATATTATTTGTTAATTAGAATTTTTGCTTTTAACTAACAAAATTAAATGTATTGAAAACAGAAAACAATAAACATCAGCATACCTATTACTAGACTAGTTAGGAACTACTAAAATTCATAACTTGAATTAAACAAGTATTGACATTTATAACTTTTTTCTTTGTATTTTGGAAATACATTAATTTTAGACTTTCAGGATGCAACAGCGAACAAAGCAAAGTCCATTCCTCGCACACAAAAAATGTAAATATGTCAGGCGGTGATACATACAGAAACACGGAGCAGAAACCATGCTACACCTGAGGGGTGTTATTTCATATAGACTGATTCAGGAAGGTCCCACTGAAAAATGACAACTAAGCAGAGACTTGACAGAGAGAAAGAAATAAGGCATGAGGGCATCTTGAGGAAGAGTATTTCAGGCAGCAGGAGCAGCAAGTGCAAAAGTCCTGTGGCCTGAGCATCCTTGGCAAGTTCACAGAGCAGCAATTTTATTCTCCCAGGATTTTCTTCTTGCAGTTTTTAAAGCTTTGTGTTTTCACGCTGGATCTTAATCCAATTGAAGTTTATTTTTGTGTGGCATGCCATAGGAATATATAATTATTTTCTTAAGATCATATTTTCCCATTGATTTGTAAAAGCCACCTCTGCCTTAAACTCCGGTCTCAATTAAGTACTTTGATAAAGTTTTTTCATTTTCTCCATAAAGTCCATATCATTTTAAGAATCTTTCCCAGGTAATTTACAATAATTTTGTTAAGGGTTCAAATACATGGCTTTATTATAGACTATAATTATAGTTTAATTGGCCTTTGATTTTGACATAAGAATGTTACTGATCTTTGTCTTTTGATCTTAAGGCTGCCAGTGCTCAACTCTTTTATGCATGTAACAGTTTGTAGATTATTTTAGGTTCTTCTAAGTAAATTATCAGGTCTGTCTATAATGTTATTTTGTTTCCTCATTTAGAGCATAGATCTCATTTGCTTTTTCTTATTCTAACTGGAAGGATCTCCGATATTACAATAAAGAGTGATGGTGGTGGTTATTCTTTTCTTGCCCCTAATTAAGGAAGAAGAATTCTAATATTGCAAAATTAAATATAATATTTCCTGTGAGATTCCTATTTAACAAGATATATTTGGGTATAATTTACATAAAACAAAATACAACCATTTTAAGTGTACAGTTCAATGGGTCTTGTCAAATATATACACCCTAATCATCACCAACACAATTACGATAGTGTTTTTTAATCAACCCCAAAAGTTTCTTCATGTTCTTTTCCAGTCAATCTCTTTATCCTACCCTAGACCCAAGCGACAGTGAATTCATTTTTTTCTCACTTTAAAATAGTTTTGCTTATTCTAGACTTAGGCATAAATGCAATCATGCAATACGCACACTTTTGTGTCTGATTTCGGTCACTCGTTACAATGTTTTTGAGATTCTCATATGCTGTTGCATGTATCAGTAGTCAATTTCTTTTATTTGCTGAATATTATTCTATTGTATGGATATAGCACAATTTGTTTATTCATTCTCCTGTTGAGAGATATTGGGCTGTGTCTAGACTTTGGCTATTAAAAATAAAGTTACATATACCACATTTTATTAATCTGCTCATGTATTGATGGACACTTGGGTTGTTTCCACATCTTTTCAGTTGTGAATTGTGCTGCTATAATGTTTATCTTTATGCCAGTACCTCACTGTTTGGTGTATATATATATATGAATTATTTATACATTGATATATATTAATATGTGTGTGTGCGTGTGTGTGTGTGTGTGTGTGTATATCTTATTCATTCATCTGTCTGTGGACACTCAGGTTGATTTTGTATTTTGGCTATTGTGAATAATGGTGCAATGAACATGAGAACACAGATTTATCTCTATAAGGCCCTCATTTCATTTCCTTTGAGTGTATAACCAGGAGAGAGATTGCTAGGTCATATGGCCGTTTCATTTTTAATATTTCGAGGAACTTCATACTGTTTTCCATAATGGTTGTACCAATTTAGGTTTCCAACAACAGCATATAAGGGTTCCCTTTTCTTCACACCCTCACTTGTTATCTCTTGTCTTTTTGATAATCGCCAACCTACCGGGTGTAAGGTGGTGTTCTATTGTGCCTTTGATTCTCATTTCCCTGATAATTAGTGATGTTGAGCACATTATCATGTACCTGTTGGCCATTATTACACCTTCTTTGGAAAAATGTCTATTAACATCCTTTGCCCATTTTTAATCAGATTATTTGTGTTTTTGCTGTTGAGCTGTGAGCTCCTTATGTATTTTGGATATTAACCCCTCATCATGGTTTGCAAATATTTTCTAACAAACCCTTGGCTGCTTTTTCATTTTGTTAATTGTTTCTTTTGCTGTGCAGAAGCTTTTTAGTTTGATGTGGTGATTTGTTTTTTATCTTAGTTATTTTAATTTTTAGTTCAAGAATTTCTACTTTGTTCTTTTTTTTTTAGATTTTTTCACTTTTCCCCTGATTATATCATCTATCTTTTCAATCATCGAGACATTTAAGCTTATTTCTTTAAATACGGTTTTCATTAATTCTTGGAACTTATTTACAATGGCATTTTAAAAGGTTTTTTCTACTAAATCTGACACCAGGCACACTCAGAGTCAGATTCTATTGACTTCCTTTTTTCTGTATATGGTTCATACTCTCCTGTTTTTTTTTCTTTGCATAACTATTCATTTTTGGTTGAAAGGTGAATATTGTAGGCTATATATTTTAGTGATTTGGATACTGTTATCTTCTTTGGGGGATTTAAGAAAATCTAGCAGATATTAATAGTTACTTTGTCTGTTCTTGAACTGAAAACTCTATGTCTCTTGCAGTGAACAACAGCTGTTATCTCCGCTCAGTTCTCTGAGTTTCCCAGGAGTTGCCTTTTTACCGCTTCTTCCTTTGGGGTTCCCCTTTACCTGTGAAGTTTAGCTGTCCATGAAGGATTTGGGCACGATTTACGTATAGATTTTGGGACTCACCCACTCTGTGATTCCCTGCTTTTAATGTTTCCCACATAAATTTCCAGCTTGCTCTGCCAGCTCCAAACTTTCTTCTTTTTTACTTCAGAATGGTAAGATTTATCATTTTGCCACTTCAGTGTGTGCTCAGTCAAAAATACCACAATTCTCACCCAGTGCAGTTCTGTCTTGTAAGAGTAGAAACTTCTTTTGTTTCTGCCTGTGTTTTTACTGGCCTGTGGAGTCTCCCGGGGGCATGTGTAGTTTAATGGTCAGTAAGGTATTCAGGAAGTGTTTAAACTTAGATGTCGGGTCTCCGCCTTTTTGCAACCCTCTTGTTTCCAGGAATTCTGTCCTAAATACTCAGCCACTTTGCCTGCCTTGAACTCTGTTCTTTGACACCTCAAGCCAGTAAGGCTGTGATCTTTCACTGTTACTCACAAAAAATCAGCCTTAACAAAGGATTTTCTTTTCCTCTCGCATATACGTATTTAGAAATCAGCTGCCAAGGCGTATATGCACCTCCTTGGTGTCATCAGGAACACAGGATACTATCTTTCTGCGTTGTTATCATAGTTAGGCTTCTTGTTACCTTGCTGTTTGAGATGGTTGCTGCATCCCCAGCCATCATGTGTGATGAAGACCAGAGAAGAGGTAAGTGCAGAAAGGCACAGTGGAGTACTTCCGGCAGCCAGCTTTATACAGCCTTTCCAGACATCCCCCTCACACAAAATTAGTCCTTTTATTCAAGGGGACCATCTTTCCAGCTCAAAATCAGGATTCTGCTTACCGAAGAGCAATACGAAGTGAGACAAAAGCAACTAAAAGTCACAAAACTTGTTTTTAATTGTCATGATAAAAGCCAAATCAGTGGGGAATGGATTAGACACCAGAGAACAGTAATGGCGAATATATTAGTCAAGAAGTTTGTCCAGAAAGAGTCCCCAATAAATCTAGGATATATAAGGGATTAGCAGTTGGTAAATCCAGCCTCGTAATGTTTGCTAAGTGGATGAATTAGTGTAGGCACAGTTCCCACGTCTAAGCTAAAAGATCTTGCTGGTAAGCCCTGTAATTAGCATGGTGCCCAACATCAGTTTTTTTTTCTGCTTTCCACACATTTCAAAGAGTATTATCTTTCCCATGCATTCAAAGAGTGGGGGTACAGTGGTCTGTGGTTTGGTGCTTGGCTGTTGGGTTTTCTTACTGGGGACTTTAATAACAAGCATTTCACTCAGCAAGGTCCCAGTAGATGGCTTTAAAAACTCCTTACCCTGCTAATGCAGGGAGTGGCTGCTGTGTGTTGGCGGCAGGGAGGACAGAACTTCGAAGCAAGCGATTCATCTTTAAAACAAATTTCCCTACCAGGGCACGATCCCAAAATGACAACAACTTTGGGTGAATGGGTTAACAAGAGAGTTCACTAAAATTATTGTAATCAACACTTCAGTGCAAAGTCCATCGTCTGCGGCAGAAATCTGGCTCCTTATTAACGTATCATTTATTTGTCAAAGCAGCTTTCTTACTGAAACAACATTTGTCATAACTTTTCTCTTCTTCAGCAAAATAAATAACCTATTCCTCTTTTTCTCCTCTTGGAAAGACCAGCGATATCCGATCTATTACATGTTGCAATCAGAGTTCTGGTTGTTCAGACAAATGCTCCTATAAAAGGAGAACCTTTGTGTATGCACATACCCGTCCCCTCCTCCCCCCGCCCAACATCCAATGGATGTTATTCTCATATGTGCACTTATGTGTTGATCAGTTAATACCAATTTGATGGTGAATACATGTGGTGCTTGTCTTTCCATTCTTGGGATACCTCACTTAGTAGAATGCGTCCAGCTCTATCCAGGAGCATACCGAAATAAAAAAAAAAAAAAAAGAAGAACCTGCAAGAACCACTTCCTGTCTTTGGAAAGAAGGGGATTTTCAGAGTGTTTGTCTTTAGGATCACATTCAGAGACAGTTATGAAAGGTTTAGATCTGCTCTGAGCTGTTCCTTTGTGAAGAATTTTGAATTTCACTACATTTAATTTGGGGATAAATGCACATATATTTGTGCTGCAGTTATGCCCAGACCAAAGAGAGTGCTTTACATACACTTACTGTCAATTAATACCATACAATGAACTCTTCAAAAGTTCAGAATCTTGCCATAAATAGATCTCTATTAGATTCCAACTCTCATTGTCTGCATGATTTTGACTAATTTTCAGTGTCCTCATCTGTAAAATGGATGTCATATTATCATCAAGCCCATAAGGCTGTTGTGAGAATAAAATTCTCTAAAGAGATAGAGGAAATTAGAGCAGGTCTTGAGTGAAGTAAACATCAGTAAGTATCCACAGTAAAATAGGATTGTTATGAAAAACAATAGAAAATCTAGAAATTCATTGTCTTTTAGTTACATCATGCTAAATCAAATTAACAATCGTGATTTCTTGTTCAATTACTGTTTCTTGATGTCAAAGATGATTAAAGTGTAATCATACAACTAAATAAACTATATTAATTAATATATACACATTAATATATACACACATATACTTTTATATATGTGTGTGCGTATACATACATATATATACGTATATTGTAACTAGCTGCTTTGAGAATTTTTCTGAGTTTCTTTGCCAAAAGACCTAAAAGAGCTCTGTCATAAAAAATGCTGCTCAGTGCCAAATCAGACAACTTCAAATAGAAAATTTACCCCAAACAGTGATGGCTAAGTTTATGCTTATCTAATCTTTTCCTTTATGTTTGAGCTGACAAGGCGAGGATTTCCTAGGAAGTAGAGTTCCACAGAGCAAAGAATGAGAGTAGGGAATTCCTGCTTGAGAGCTATGTGAGCCAAGGATAAGAAGCAATATGTGGAGGGCATTCAGTTCTCTGCACTTTATTGAGCTCAACAAGATAAAACTGTTAGGGAACTCTCTGTGCCACTGTCTTGAAGCTGTAGGAGGATTGAGAAGAAGGTGGATTGCATTGCCTTGGCACAGGCGAGATTAAGATGGCTTGGGACTCAAATTTAGTTAGTTGAAGACAGAGGTGGTGAGGAATTTCAGGACTGAGAGAAGCAGAAGCCAGCAAGTGAGGGTTGGGAACAGAGGTCCTGGCCTTGACTTAGCTGTTCTTCAGCTCTGATCAGCCACAGCTGGAAGGTTTGTCTTCCTGCATCAGTGGTGGCCAGTTTATCAGGATGCCTTTGCCAATATACTCTGAGTTTTGGAAATAGTCACTGGTCTCTTGTTGTTTAAGGATGCAGGTACTAGACACCCTTAGGACACTGTCATCTATCAGCCACATTCTTTCCCAAATGTCCCCTCGAGCTGACCCCTCATTTCCTCTTCCATTGGCTACCTTAGCTTGCACCGTGGCTTCAGGTTCTCTGACACAGCGTTGGGAATTGGAGACTTCAAATCATAAAAGAAACTCTCTCCTGTTTCAGCTACTTCACTGCATCTTTTGTCCTGCCAGTTCCATAGCCTGTGAACTGATATCAACCTCTGTCCCTTTTATTTTTATTAGAATTCGTAGAATGACACAGACCTTACCATCACTTTCGTTATCTCTGCTCTTCACTTTTGTTCCTTGATTTCCATAGCTGATCTTTATTTAAGTACTGACTCACCTATAACCCACCAGCAAATCGTATTAGTATTAGCGTTACAGTCAAAATACATCCAGAATCCAACCACATTTCTCCTCTTCATTGCTACCATCTTGATCCATCATTATCTCTTACCTGGATAGCTGCAGAAGTTTTCTAACTTATCCCTCTTTTTCCAAACCTGCCTCTACCCACCCAAGAGAGCTGGATGGATGTTGTTAAAACAAAAATTGTTCTTTTTTTATCATGTTTTCTTGCTTCCCTGTTCAAAACCCTTCAATCGTTTTATGTCTCATTTAAAATAAATGTCACAAGATTCACAAGGCCCCACAGTCTGACTCAACACCTCATCACCCTTCTGACTTCACCTTCCATTTCTTGCCCCCATCACTTTCTCTGCTCCAACCATGCTGGCCTTCTTAGAAGTTCCGCAGGTACACTTCTCCTCCACTTGTTATAATTCACTATGGATCTCTCTGCTTTATAATTGTAATAAAGTAATACAATTAAGATGAAAACGTAAGGCTTTATTCATGATTTCTTTTTTTCTAAATGACCTGCAAAATCAGAGAATAGGAACTGAGTTACAACTTCTACCCAAGAATTTCTTAAATTGCTGGAGACTCCATAAAAAGACAGGTGGATTTTACAATGCCAGGGGCAACATCGAAGTCCCTCGTCTTATCATGCACCACCTCTCGCTCACGGTTCTCTTTCTGTATTTCATATATGGTCCAGGTATTTTCCATGATTCAGGGCAATAAGCACAATCCCATATGTATGATGGACTAAATACCATGTTAAGTGCTAGGATATATGCTCACTTCTGCGGGCACCCACAATCTGGTGGGAGAAACTGGATGGGACAAACGTGGACAAATTCAACTTAATACAAAAGGTACCAAAATAGAGGTCAGTTTTGGTTATAACCTAACATGAGATACAGAGATTTATCCTAACTTGAGAAGGGGGTACAGGGAAAGCTTTCTGGAGGAGATGAAATCTGAAAGATGTTCTGAAAGAAAAAAGTAAAGGTAAGTGGGCATGGACAGGTAGGAAGAACACCTGTGGCAGTTGGGTAGCACGATTCTTGCAGGGGGCTCAAGACGGTGGGAGCTTGGGAGTTGCAGGAGACAAGTCAGGAGAGAGAGGCACAGGTCACGTCCTGCTCAGGAACCTGGGACTCACTGGGTGGAAGAGGGAGAGGCAGGGAAGGCTTCTAAGCAAGGGAGCTGCTCAAAGTGATATGGAAAACGTTCACTCCGATTATTATGGAAGAAATGTTTAAGCGGGTGGCAGAAAGACCAATGTTGCAACAGTGAAGTATAATGCCAGTATAATATTTTTTCTGCCCCCACGATTGGAAAAAATATTCTTTCTTCCTTACATTTTAATAATTTGTCAGTTACAACTCTATTTTTACCCGTACACATTAATATTTCTTTAGTGCTGGAAAGGACTCCCTTCGGTTCGCTTCCCTTCCCTGTCCTTTCCTTCCCTTCCTTGCCCTCCCCTCCCCCTCCTCCCATGCCCTCCACTCCCCTCCCCTCTTTCCCCTTCTTTCTTTCCCTCTTTCTCTTTTGTTTCCTTTCTTCCTTCTTGCCTCCCTCCCTCCCCCACTGGGAGTGCCCAGTGTCCCTACACACACACACACACACACACACACACACACACACACACACTCCGTGCAGGGTCACAAGCCCACCACGTCTGCTAGTTGAGCAGGACAAAATGAAATGTTAGCAGCTCAGGTCATCAATTCCCTTAAACCTGATTTGCAATAGTTGCCAATCTTTCTATTACTGTAATTGCCCACTAAATGAACTATAATTGTATTAAGAGGTAACTCTGAAATATGTATGTGCTCTCTGCTGATTTTCAGAATACGCAAGTATGCAAGGAGAGGGGATTGATTCGTCATGCTTGGAAGAACCATCTGGAGATGCGCCTTCTGGGGTCTGTCATTTGGAGGCGTCCTTTGCATTCTGGGGAAAGTCAAGGCCAGATGTCCCAGAGTCCGCAAGACAGACACGCGGGAATCTCCAGGAATCTCAGGGGCTTCTTGCAGGATGACTGATCACAACAGTGATTCTCCAATGTCAAAGAAGCCCATAAACAAGACAGAATTCTCTTTGGTCCTGGATGCAAGAGAAGATATTCAGACTAAAGTTCACGTTCTAATAGTCTACTTTGCTAAGAGCTATGCAGGAGATTTTCGAATATCCCTTCCTTTTAAATACTCCTGCAGTACAATTATACTCATTTTAAAAATGAGGAGACAAAGACTTGGACACAGTAAAAGTCTTGTCAGTGCTTGATTGCTGGTGATCAAGGAAATGGAGTCTCAAATCCTGGTCTGCGGAGCCCAAGTCCATAGCCACTGGAAAGACATTGGAAATATCATGAAAGGCATTCTTAAAAAATTACCTTCAGATCAGACTAAGACTAGAGGACAGTGGTGTAGGTTTGTGTTGGGGTGAGCATATGGTGGGAAATTCTATTTAAAAAGATTTTATGCAGTTAGTTGTCTATTATTTTGAATAATTAAATATGTCATATAACCCACAATTTCCATCTCTGGAGCCACCTGCTTCTTTGATAAAGCCTAAAATTGAAGTTTGGGAATTTCTGACTTCTCATTATGGCTGGCTATTGGACATGCTCACCCTTCCTCTAATTGGAGTAATGGTCCTGAGTTCCTTACTTGAAAAGACAAAAGGTATAAATTAGGTTAGACGATGGTGGAGGGGAAAGTAAACCTCAATATATGAATCACAGTGAATAATAACACAGTAAACCTAACCCAGTTCCTGTCTTCAAGGAACTAGAAATCTAGTGGGTGGGGCACAAGACCAATTAAATAAAAAGAAGTTAAAACTCTGACTTAAATGTGCTTTCACAGAGACTGCTAGCTACCACCCAACATCTCTGCACCCTTCCTTCCTTAGTAACAAAGTCACCATTTTACATAGAACAATAATGTGCCCAGATTATATTTCCCAGCCTCTCTTGTAGCAAGATTTGATCATATGACCAAGTTCTGGTGAATGAGATGTTAAGTGATATTTATAGGAAGACTGATTAAAAGATGTGGACTCTTCTAAAAGTGGCTCCTGCTGCCCACAAAGTAGATGTGATGGCTGGAATGCCAGCAGCCATCTTAAACAGTGAGGTGACCTTGAAGATGGAAAGCTGCTTATACTTGTAGGTACTTGGAAAGTTATTATTTATACCCAAATCCCTTTGTCTAGCTCTAAGTTTGTCTGAGACTGCAGTGGATGATTCCTTGCATACTTCAAGAGCTTGCATGTTTCTGCTTCTCTACTTGATCCAGGCCACAGGAATGTGCTCTACCCAGAGCAGGGCGGTCCATAGAAGAGGAGATTTAATGTCCCAAGGGGCCACTCCCAACCAATTAGGGGTTGAAGACACTGGATAAATCCCTCAGCTTTATGCCTCCTCTGTGGAAAAATTCTAGATACATTCTAAAGATCCCTCCAGAGATCCCCACTTCCTTGCTGTTGTACCCTCTATTGACTTCTCCCATCTCTGCCTCACTGCTTGACTCCCTTCCTTCTTTCTGGGGTCATCCTCCCAAACAAACTACCACAACTCAAGGGCCCCTGTTGAGGTTGGCTTTTAGAAGAACCCAAACTATGACAAATAGAATAAGTATGGGTTTGGGTTTACCAAATGTCTTCCTACTTGCCAAATCCAACTACTTTGTTCTCACCTTCTTCTTCCTCATTCTTTCTGTAGCGTGTGCCAGCATTTATCTTCTCTATTATAACTTCTGCTACCATCTGTGTGTTCACACCTTCTTTACTCACTTGAGAACTGCTGTGCCTCATGTTCCACCATCGAAGTCTCCTCATTCTATTTCAACATACCATACGCACACTCATTCATTCTCATGTGCACCGAGCCACTAAACACCTTAATTGCCTTGCCACAGCTCCACTCTACCTCTCCAGATTACTTTTCTACATCTTTTATGGTATCCTAAGTGCCAGATTTTTTTTTTTGAATTTCCTTGAATATTGCCTACCCTTTCTTTCCTATGAGCTTACGGCCCTTCTATTTCTTGTCCGTGGCCTCTTCCTTTCAGTATCTATTTATACCTGTTCAAATCCTACCTATTTTGAATGGCCTGAGTCATCTGTTGCTTCCTCCATGACACCGTCATATTCTCCAACAGAAAGTGACAGGTGCTCCTTGCCACCAAGCTGCACTTTGTACCTGCTTGTCAGTTTTTAAATATCCTTTTGACCCATTGGTAAATATCTGTTGAAATTAGAATTAAATTTATTTTTTATAAGAGTTGCTTTTTATTTTACCAATTTCTAGAGTAGTTATCTTTGTCCGTAATTTCTACTATTTGAATTTCAAGATCCCATACAGGGAAATTACATTTCATCATATCATTAATAAAAGGTAGTTTGAAATATCAGCACATTAAATCCTTTCCTTGATGTTTTCAGGGTAAAATGCACTTCATGTAGATGCCCATGGAAAATACCTCCTATGAGCCTGTGTTTATTTTTATTTTATGTTTCCACTTACAACAGACTAAATTCTAATGATCACTCTGTCTCATCCATGAGACAAAATGTAGAGTGAAGCTGACAGATGATAGGAAACAACAGTAGTATTCGAGTTTTAAAAATTTAGGTAATGTTCCAAATCTTTAGATATCTGGGACAGCTGCAGGTAGGATGAGCCTCTCTGTCCATTTTGAAATGAGCACACTTATATCACTTCCTTTTGTACCACGGATTTCTGAGTTCCTTAAGAATTATGATTATTGTGCTCAGAGATATCTGGGAAAAAAGTATTATCAATCACAGAAATCAATTTTCTTTCAATTTGACCTTCCTTCTCAAATACAGCATATAGCTTCTCATTAAAACCTATTCAATTTCCTTGTTCTGGAGATGACTCTTGCTGGTAAAATTAAATACCATACCCATTGCTCACTGGTTCTCCAGGGAGTTCAGAATATTCTCTGTTCTGGCACTGTGCTTCCTGCTCTCCCTGTCCTGCAGGGGCTGCAGCTCTGGCTAGTTATGCTCATGAAGGAAGTTTCTGTTGTTTGAAAAGAATACGAGAGGAAAGTGAGAAATGAAGGTGATTCCGTCAGGAGGCAAAGAGCCCTGACATTTTGACAGGCAGGAATGCTCACCACTGTGGTAACGAGGACGTGAAGCCCTGACATTTTGGATGGGCACGTGTAAGCCACACACGGGAGTGGGGCTTAGCAGCTAAAGACAAGAACCCTACGAACTGTGACTGATTCCTCTTGCTTGATAGATTTGGACACTTGTGTATGTGATATGTCAAGGGGCTGCTTTCAAGAGAAACCTATAAGCAATGAGGGAAGCAGGACAGAAAAGAGAATTCAGGAGAAGTCTCGCCTTATGCTGATCCCACAGAGCACTCTGAAGAATGAATTGCACCCCGAGATCTTCTCCTCCATCCCCACCCCTACCTCCAGGGAAAGGGGGCTACACTGTTGTACACCTGCATCAGTTATCGGCACTGGGCCACTCCAGAGAAAGGAGTATAACTCCCCAGGTGCCTGGACAAGGTAGTTCTCATCAGCCATGGAAAATCCTCCGGAAGAGGATATAGGTGTGAGTCATTATCATCCAACACGCCCAGAAGAAAGAAGGTAAGGCCACCAGTCTCACAAAGGGGAACTAGGTAGAGAACCAGCGTCACCTGTCACAATAATGTATTGCTGAGATAAACTGGGCAGAGTGAGTTGATGCAGTGGAACATACTGGGCCTGTTATTGCAGCTTATTAGAGCTGCAAGGATCTAAGCAGAAATCAGTAACTAATAACATCGTTCGCCCCATAAGATAGCACCCTACCATTTCGAGAGTTCATATGGGAGAAATCTCTGTGCACATTGGAAGGTTCTAGGAACATAACGTACACCAGCAAAGATTACTTTCCATGTGTGTTTGAACCACCAACAGTTGAATTCTCAAAGCTGATCAGTGGCCAGGTTTCAGTTCAGGTCATGGGCAACAATGTCAGGCCGCCTGACTTCTATTACTGAGCCTTGTCTCCTGTGACTGATGCTGGAGAGGCTTGACAGGCTGCCATGAACACATCCCGGCTTCATCAACAGTGGTGTTCTCCAGTGTCCAGGAAGAAATCATTTTGCCATAGGTTTGCCTTTGGGAAATGATTCTTTAAACTTATTTACCAGCTATACTCACATGGAAGCTGAACTGTCAGAAATACATGGAAAGTTCACACACACACACACACACACACACACACACTCCATACTCTCTATATACATAGATGCTGCCTTTTGCTGAGCTGGAAAAAAAATACTCACAGTAAGGAAGAGCTACTAAAGCTGGTTATTCTCCACGGCAGAATATTCCTCATAGTATCAAGCAACAAATCAGTTAATCAGTCATTGATGAAACCAGAAATTCAAAATGTACTGTCTACAGAATGCCAGAGATAGCAAGAGTTCAGAGATTATCCATTGTGATCATCTTATTTTGCAGAAGAGGGCATTGGCATTGAGTCTGTTACTAGCTGTATGACTTTGCCAAATTACTTCAATTGCCTATGCCTCAGTTTCTCCTTGTGTAAATAAAGTGCTTAGCTCGTTGAGTTGAAACCTAAATTAAATGAGTAACACCTGTAGAGTCCTTAGGGCAATGCCTGGCACATAGTTGAAGCCATAAGGGTTACTTAAATATAAATAAATATAAATCAATAACTTTCCCAAGGCCAGTCAGTTTATTAGCTTATGTTATTATAGGTTTATTAAAGGTTTTATTGAATTAATATAAAATATGAATATACATAAATATTTAATAACAATTTGATTATAAATAATTAATAGAAATTAGCCAATATACAAATATGGCAGGTTATTTTCAAATTCAGATCCATCGATGATAGCAATAGTTAAAAGCTCTGGCTTTATGTTCACACAGGGAAGAATTTTATTTCTTGTTCCTGCTACTCACTATGTGATCTTGGGAAGGGGATTTTATTTATCTAATATTCAATTTCTTCACATGTGAAATAGAGATAATAATAGAAATCAAAACAATAATAGCTACACAGGGGGTTGCTTAAAAATTAAAGAGTATACATTTAGCATATAGAATAAGTTTAATACATGGTAGCTGATATTGTTACTGTTATAATTGTTTATAGTATCTTTCAAAGCATTTATATTACATTGAGCAAGAATTATACATGCTCGGATGTTCATTGTTTGGGATAGTAAAACAAGATAAAGATGGAACCATTTATATATCCTTCAATGACAGAGAGAATACAGAGGTTGCCCACCTTCCCTGTATATTCAGATGGGAAAGATGTTACTTTGCTCTTTCTCTAACTTAGCTCTGGCTGATGGGAGAAAATTAAAAATAAAAATGACCTCTGTCCTCAGGAAAGATGATTACATACACTGCACTCAATGAGAAGAGTGTTGATCAAAGTATTATGCCCATATCTATGGTGGCACATGAGATAATTTTAAATAAAACAGGGATATATATCTCAGTTAGAACTATTTTGGCTTCTGGCAATAGAAAACCTGACTTAAAAGTTACTTAAACAAGTTGGGAGTTCATTTTCTCTTGCACAATAACCAAAGATCCTGCTTTGTCCAGATTTCTGCTTAGCTATCTTTTTAAAAAATTTAAATAACTACTTAATTTTAATTGATTAAAAGTTAAAATTAATTTAATTTTAATTTAATTTTAGTTAAAATTATATATATTTATGATGTACAATATGATGTTTTGAAGTATTTATATATTGCAGAATGACTAAATTGAGCTAATTAACATATGAGTTACTTCATATGCTTACACATTTTTATGGTAAGAACACTCAATACACTGTCTTAGCAATCATTAAGAATACAATAAATGGTTATTAATTATTAACCATGTTGTACAATAGATCTGTTCAACCTACTCCTCTGATCTAACTGAATGTGACTTTCAACCTCATGCTTGTTGCCTCATTGACTCAAGATGGCTGCTTCATCTCCGACATTGTGTCCATTTTCAGGGCAGGAAAAAAGAAGACAGACAAAGATATATATGTCAGTTGCCACATCCTCTTTTTAAGGAGTTTTCCCAGAATCTCTTTTGAGCAACTTCTATCTATTCTTGCTAGCCAGAACCATACCTATGACCAACCTAATTGCAAAAGAGGCTGGGAAGTGTAGTTTCTGTCTATTCATACTTCTACTCTGAAAAACACCCCAAAAAACCACATGCTTCTGTTAATACCCAAGAAGCTTAGAAAGCATATTGGGTAGGCAAACAGTCATTAATAGTTATGTGTTTATTTTCATGTATTTTTTAATCTTATCTTTCATTAATGATAGTAAGATTACATTTTCTTGGTGAATAAATAAACATTTTCAAATGTGAATTGAAGAAAAAAAGTAATTAATGGTACTGATATTAGATAGAAAAGGTAGATTTATTAGAGATGGTCTGTAGATGATCAAGGTTGAGTGAATGAATCCTACTAGTAAACAACAACTGTGTTGGGATTCTAAGGCATGTTAAAAACAGAAAAGACTTTCAAATAAGTTCTCTGGTCTTTTTTGTGCCTAAAACAAGTGGCAAGAAATACTTCCATGAAAACATTCTCTTTTGCACCAAACCATGGAGAACAGCAAAATGTTTGAGGGCACAGGCTTTTGCAAACACCAGGCTAAAACAAAAGCCTCTGTCAACTGGATTTCTGAGTCTACAAATCTGTCCTTGGGTGCATTATGCCTTATGACTGAAGGCCAGTATCTGATAAATGTCAACGCTAGCCCAGTAATTTCCACCTTCGTTGGGTAGCTATGGATGCTGCTAAATCTCGATAAGAGGTAATGGAGGGGTTCTCCTCATTAGCTCAGCCTGGAGAGGCATCATCCAGTCACCTGGAGTGTCAATAAACACTGGCCCTTAATGGTGTTGGCTTAGTGATAATGACACTGCACATTTCTGTTTGTCATTATGAGATTTAACACTGGCTGATTCCCTCTGGGTATGGGCTCATTTTCAGGCAGGGGATTAGAGCAATTGGTGTCTCTTAGAATCAATTATTGGCCCCCTCTAGTCTACCTCTTCAGTAATGAATTTGTAAAAAGGAGCCAAGGATGTGTTTCTTATATTCACAGACACAAACTATACGACATTTAAAATACAGTAGTCTTAATAAGATCTCAGAGTGAAGAAGAAAATTGAAACTGGGCATGAACAATGGAAGACATGGTCTCAAAAACACAGCAACAATCTAATTAAGAGGGCGCAATGAAGACAGTAAGTCAAAAGTGCAACTAGAGTAAGCAGAAGTAGGGAAAATAACAAGACGATCCCCTCGCCACATGCTGAATAGAAATCAAATATGCATTGCTTAATAGGAATGAATAGTGCTATTTGAATTGTTTTGGGAGGAAAACAACTCCATCTTTAGCAGTTTTAATACAATCCTGACTGGAGTTCTAGACCCCATTTAATCACTGCTTTTCATTTTAAACTGCTTTATGGAGGTGCAAATTTCATACCATAAAAATCACTCATTTTAAGTGTATAGTTCAATGATTCCTAATAAACTTATAAATTTGTGCAAACATCTTCCAATCTGCTTTTTAGAACACGTAACGTCATCGAGAAAACTCCCTTTGTGCCCATTTGCTGTCAATTCCCCCAGTTCCTGACAACCACTGATCTTTTTTCTCTACCTATAGATTTATCTTTATAGAAATATCTTGTAAATGAAATCATAGAGTATGCAGTTTTTATGTGTGGTTTCTTTCCCTTGGCACAATGATTTAACACTCATCCATGCTGTAGTGTGTATCAGTAATTTGTTCCTCTATATTGTTGAGTAGTAATATTCCATTGTATAGATCACATTTTGTTTATCTGTTTACTAGCTGATGGACATTAGATTTTTTTCCACTTTTTGGCTATTGTGAATGATGTCACTTTGGATATTTGCTCATGAGTCTTTTTGTGAACATGTTTTCATTTCTTGGGTGTATACCTAGAAGAGGAACCACTATGTTGTAAAGTAAATATAATTTTAGCTCTTTAAGAAATTGCCAAACTGTTTTCCAAAATGGCTGTATCATTTTACATTTACACCAGAAACACATGAGAGTTCCAGTTTCTCCACATCTTCGCCCATGTCTTTCATTGTCAGTCTTTTGGCTTATAGCCATTCTAATGGGTGGGAAGTGGTATTTCCCTAATGTCTAATAATGTTGAACATGTTTTCATGTGGTTACTAACTGTTTGTATAATATATTTTTTGGATAAAATGTTTATTTAAGTGTTTTGCACATTTTTTAATTTGAATCATTTGTCTTCTTATTGAATTGTGAGAGTTCTTTATGTGTTTTGCATAAAAGTTCTTTAGCAGATATGCACGTATTTTGTCTCAGTCTTTGACTTTCATTTTTATTTTCTTAATAGTGCTTTTTGAAGAAGAAAATATTTTCACTTTGATAAAGTCCAATTTGTCAATTTTTTTTTATTTTACGAATTATGTTTGCTAGTGTCATAACTAAGAAATCCTTGCGTAACTCAAATACAACAAAGATGCTCTCTTATGTTTATTTTTTAGAAGTTTAGCCACCACTTTTAGCAAACAAAATGGTAAATCCGCAAAATTTCTGAGGTTTGGAGCCAATGGAGAAAGTATGAAGTAATTGATACCCAGTCTTCAGGGGGTCAGTCAGGGTGAGTTATTTCCTGTCTATAAGCCTATGAAAGCTTTCATAAGAAGAGTTTTATGAGTGTGCTCATATATTTTTCAATGCCTGCAGAGACACAGACAAAAGGAGAGCCTTCCATGGCTCCTCGTGGCATTTTATTCTTACGGCAATAGAAGAGGAAAGAGATTAAAGGAGGAGAGATTGTGGTCTGACCTAAGGGAAAACATTTTCCTGACCAAAGGAAATCCTGCGCAGTGTGACTGAGAAATGTTTAGGACTCCTGTAGATTGTCTGCAGAAGAACAGGCAGACGTGGGGTTCAGATTTCCAGGGAAGAGCAAAAGAGCTGAGCTGATGGATGGATAATGATAATGACGCTATAACCTGTAACAATAATTTATTATTAAAATAGTATATTTTAAAATATTTCATATTAACAATACAGTTATTAGATGTTTACTGTTTGTCAAGTACCGAACAAGTTTTTTAAAATACAATATTTGATTTAGTCCTTACACCAACTCTCTAAATTAGTTTCACCCACTTTACAAAGAAGCTTAAAATCCATAAAGTTAAAGTAAATAAGCAGAGATCTCCTAGTTAACACATAAGGGTGGAGATTTGAATACTGGCTGGTTTCGTTTCTGAACCTGTATAATCAACGACCTCACTCTACTGCCTCCAATGTAACCTTGGAGCTTCTCAAGGTCTCCCTCAAGGTTGACGATTCTGTGGCTTAAAAGTCAGTCTTTTGGGCCCGAGTTTTCTTTTCTTTAACATTATATATATATATATATACACACACACACACACATATATATATGTATGTATACACACACATTCATAAAAATAGCTTACAAGAGGAAGGAGAGTGGATTAATCTCTGTTCTTACCATGAATCAATTGTTAAAAACACAAGGCCCAGAAACCTACAGATGCATGAGAACAAGTGGACTTCTGGGTGTACATCTTGGGTGAGACAATAAACAGAATGAAATCTGACACAGAGTTCAGCCCATTTGCTGGATGTGTTATATACTAGTCTCAGAGATAAAACTAGACTAATGATATGGGTGGGGTTCCTTTAATGAAGTTCAAACACATATGGATTCCTTCTATTAAGAAATGATGTGAGTAGGTTGAGTCTATTAATTATTTCATTTTTGCACTTCTTGTATCCACCCCTTTTTCTGTATGACTTCACAGTTCCTTTCACTAAAATTCCTTAGAGTCAAGAGGCCAACTCCATGTCTTGCTTTTGGCTTTGGCCATGTAACTTGCTTGTGCTAACTGAATGAAGTGGAACTGATGGATTTCTACTTCTGAGCCTAGTCGTCAAGGGGCCTTGCATGTGTCTGTTTGATGTGATGAGCCTTCGCCATCACTGAGGCTCTATCCAGGTTAGCCTGTTAATCCCAAGAAGAAGATAGATGGGAGACACAGAGTCAAGTCATTCCCGGTATCTCAGGGGAGGCCAGCTCAGATCAGCAGCCAGCCAGCCAATCCTCAGATGTGTAAATCCAAGAATACCAGCGTTATTATTGTTGTATGTCACTGGAGTTTTGTGTGTGTTTGTTACACAGCATCATTTTCACAATAACTTATGTAAGATGGGAGTGAGCGTTGCCGTAGTATTTCATCTCCGAGAGAGGCTTTAACTACTTTTCCCAAGGTGTAAAATACCTGCTCCATAAAGGAGCTGCTAAATGCTAGAGTGACATGACTTGTGGGAGCAGATTCTTGTGCTGCAATTTCTGCAGACAATTAGCAGCTGTTTCCCATCACTGGAAAACCTCAACTTACAGGACTTGTGGGCCCAAGCCCATTGGAGAAGTTGGACCTTGGACAATCAATGTTTCAAATTTTTCCTCAACTGTACCCTTGCTCATGAATAGGATCTCCTTTCATTTATTCTACACTTAATGCTCTCAGTCTCTTATTTTAATATTCTGTACTTCTGGGTCTAAGGAAGAATCATTCCACAATTATGTAATGATGATGATGGTGATGATGATGGAAATAGCAATAGCAACAGCAACAGCAGCAACTAGTTACTCTGCACAGCCATTTACATTTAGCATTTCATTTAGTCTTCACATTAACTCTATGAGGTCATTGTAATTCAGCATTTTTTAGAATGGGGTCAGCATTATATTAACCAAACTTACATCCTAGCTCTGTTGTTTACTGTCTCTGTAACCTGGGAAATATTATTTAACCATTTGGAGGCTCCACTTCCCCATCTGTAAAATGTAGATACTAAATCTTCCTACCGCACAGGGTAATTAAGCGTATGACACGAGGTGGTGCAGGTGACCTCGGCACAGGCTTGGCATGCGACCTCTGTTCCTCATGTGATACCTGTTGTCATCCTTATTTCACAAGCAGGGAAGCTGAGATGTAGGGAGAGTAAATAGCTTGCCCAGGACCACAGAGCACCTAAGAAGGATTTGACCACCCCCATAAGGTACCTCCAACAAATGCAGGGTTTTGTCTCCTTTCGTATGCCCAGACTGAGACGCCTAATCGTTTTGGCTTCATGTGATCAAAACCATGTCTACACGGCTTCATAAACCTTTCCCTTGCTCAGCCTCATCCAGTTCAAAAAAGGCTTATTCTGTTTACTATTTTTACATTCCTCTGTCAATTTCTCCACTTTCTCAGGGTGTTCTACAAAGGACAGGTCCTGTTGGCTGCTGTGTGGACTCTGAGAGGCAGGATGCTTGGTGACAGCAGGCAGCACTAAGATGGGGTACAGCCCCTCACACTCTGCCTCCTTCAGTCCTGGTGGATGGACCCAGATAGGCCCTTCCTCTTAAAGAGAGCCTTTGAGCTGACGGTTACCTTACCAGGCCATGAAGATGTGACAAAAGGAATAATCTAGAGGCTGACACAGCCTCTAGAGAGCCAGATGGAGGGTGCGAGGACCCATCGCCCCTCAGCATGAGCATCAGGTAAGGTTAGAAGACTCTTTAAGTGATTTTACGAAGAGAAGCCAAACAATTAATGGAACATAATTGAGAAGGCTTTGGTTCAAACATGTGAGGGAGACTCACAGCCCTTATGAATTTATGGAGCAATTGGCCAATGAGGCCCCCTCCCACCCATTCTCACTGCTCTGGACGGAAGGAAGGGCCTGGGAGAGTCTATGCTATGTACTCGGGCAGCTCCAGCCCTGGGTCACGGTCCCCAAATCTGCTTCTGTACTCAGAAGGAATAAGTAAGGATGGATCCAACATTTAGTAAGGAGCATTCCTGCAATCATTACTGGATTCAGATCATTTCATAATTTGTCTTTACAAGAACACCATTAGTGAAGCTTGTATTACCTTTATTTTACAGATTAGGAAGCACAGACACAGAAAACTGCGCTGTGTATAATCCCATGCTATCCTGTGATTTCCCCTTCAAAGCAATGCACTCCTTTATGAATACGTGGAATGCCTGTCCCCTCAGTTAGTCAGAAGTGCCTTGAGGGCAGGTTTCTGTTGTCCATCTCTGCTACTAATTTCCAGAGTCTAGCCTAGTATCCGGCAGAAATTAGGAACTTAAGCAGTGACTATTGCTTAAATAAATGAAGAAATGATCAGTTACTCTCTCCAAGTTACACAGCCAACAGGGCAAACCTGGAATTTGAATCCCGAAACATCTAACTGTAAGATATAACAGCTGCAGATGAATTATTAAGTCAAGTCCACGTTCTGTCCAGTACTGATGGACAGATCTGAAAGTTGAGCAGAAGTCCTTGTCATGTGGACATCCATGGGACCTCCTGTAACCTCACATACTTATTTACACATATATGCATTTATTCATTCCTTTGGTCAGTATACAGAATACCTAATGCAAAGCACTGTTTTAAGTCTGGAGATGTAGCAGCTAGCAAAATAGATAAGGCCCCTGAATTCATGGGCCTTGTATTCTAGTGGAAAGCAACCAAAAAAGGAAGAGATAAACAGATATATTAACAATAAAGAAATATATGATAGGAATAAATCCTATGCACAGAATTAGCTTTATAAGAAGTTATTTTTCCACCCATAGAAATTGACAAAAATTTTATTTTCTGACCAATCCTTTTTTCTTTGCATCTTCTTTGGGTTTTCCTTTCAAAGCACATATGAGAAAGCTCCCAAAGCTCCTTCATCATCATTTGCAGCATCTTTGCCTTAGTTTAATGTGCAGGACAACAGGAGCAATAAGTGAGTGGTCCTGAGAACTTCTCATAGTACATAAGTTTGTTTTTGAAGAATGGAAGAGTAGCTAATTTAACCAGAACCTATTTAATAAATATCTTATGTGAACTTAAATAACTTATCATCCTGTGTATTTAAATGTACTCACATCTAATTTTCACAAAATTTATATTTAAACATTGATACTATCAAAAACTCCTAGATACAGAAATTATTTTAGAAACAATATTTACTTTAAATTTTTCCCACCATAGGCATACTTTATAAATCAGCCTGAACAAATAGTTGAATAAGATCTACTGCAATTTATGGTCTGGGTGATTTAGAGGTTGAAGGAATCACTATCAGGAAAGAGGACACAGGAAAATGGTGAGATTTAGGGCACGGAGGAAACACAGGGACGGTGTGGTGAGATTTGTTTTAGGGCAGGGTTTCTCAACCTCAGCACTATTGGGCAGATCATTTTTTTGTTGTAAGACGCTGTCCTGTGCATGTAGGATGGTTAACAGCTCCCTGGCCTCTACTCACTGGACCCCAGTAGCATCCCTGACTCCAGTTGTGATCGACAAAAATGTCTTCAGATATTGTCAAGTGTCCCCAGGGAACAAAACCATCCCCCTGTTGAAAACTACCGGTTTAGGGTATTTTGAGATTGAGAGGCAGGAAGAGAATCCAGGTGGATCTTTCTGGCAAAGAGTCAGCAGTGTGAAAACGGAGCAGCAAAAGAGGTTAGGATGTAATAGTCAGAAGACATTCACCTGGAAATGATAGTTGATGTCAAGAATTCTGAGTCTCCTAAGGGAGAATGTGTAAACAGAGAGCAGAACAAGGCCAAGGGCAGTTCCTTGGAGCACTGCTTGCATTTGGAGGACTGAAGGGACTAGGAGAGCCAAAGAAGGGAAAGGGAGGGCGGGGCTGGGCCGAGGCCAGGAAATAAGAGCAGAGTTCAAGGTCAAAAAAGACAAGACAGTTTCAATAATATTGCTGTGTATGCTCCAAGCATTTTAGAATATTGGAGCAAACTTCTTCTGCATTTGTGAGTTTTTTATAGTCAGATGGAAAAATTGTGTGGTTAAATATCATTTCAGTGAATGACAGTTGGTATGTGGGTCCTAAAATAAATAGGACTCCTTGGGTCACAAATATCTGAAAACTAACTCTGAATTGTTAAACAAAAACGGGACATTTATCTTTATTGGACCAATGACAAATAAAAAATTTAGGCCTCAGAAAGAATCAGAACGGGGATTCTCTCTCCCTTTCTCTGTGTTTTCTTTCTATCTGTATATATTCCTCTGGTTTTTACATTGATATTATTCTTTCACACTTCAGAGACATTTTCTATACTGGCCAGTCCCTGTGTAGGAAAAGTGTCTGCTCCCCACAGGACATTATGTTTTCTTGAGTCAACACAGCATTAGACATATCTATACTTGCTTAATGATGATTCCAGATTCTCGGGTAAAGGTTACAATTGGCTAATTTTGGGTCAGATGTCTACCAGTGACCCAATGACCTGTGGCAATATAGTCACTGGAAAGTACTCATTGTAATTTTGTCAATGGAAGGATGCAAATGGGCATAGAAAGGGTAAGAAGTAAGAGGTAATTTCAAAGAGAAGAATGGAAGCAGACTTCAGAGTTGGTAGGTAGAGCTAGAAAGAAGTAGAAGAAAATCATTGAAAAGTTTGATGTATACATAATAATATGATATCCCGAAAGTTGAGTTTGGAAAATGTGAGACTAGAAGTTGCATGTGATATCAGCAGAGGAGGAGGAGCAGATGCTAAGGGGAAGATGGCAATCTCAGGGTCGGATGAATGGGATGATGAGGGCAAGGGGGTGGAGAATGGTGGTGAGGATGGAGAAGAAGAGAAGCAGACTCGGGACAAGTCCAACAGGACTTGATGACTGACTCTGTGTAGGATGGGAACAGGAGTGAAAATTCAAAGATGCCTCCAAGGCATGTAAACTGAGCGATTTGGAGGAAGATAATTATTGGATTTAGTAATTGAACAGAGAAATTAGAGAATGAGTCAATTTAGAGAGGGAAGGGTATAGGTCGGCGTAAATGACCCATTTTTTTAATATGTGAAAATTCCAAATAAGAAAAATGGCCCCACTTCAAACATGAATGATAATTTCAATGTCTTGTATTCACTGGAACTTTGCAGTTGCTTGAAAAGGACTTTGCATGTATTGTTTCACTTCATTCTGACAATGAGGTGAATGAAACTCAGGCGAAGTTATGTGGCCAAATTTACAAAGCCAGTGAACAGCAGATGAAAGAACTAAAACAGGCTAATCTGACTTTAATGCTCTGCATTCTTCCTCGTAAACATAACCACCCTCACTGAAAACAAAATTGCAGACTTGTCAGTATGGTAATCCTAAAAGCAGGTCCCCTGGGAGGAAATTTCAGCTGGTTCCGAGAGGATTGGCCTATGTGCATCAGGGCTACTAAGTTCGTGCTAGGAGGGGCCAGGCAGCTTGCTGCCCTCAGGGGTTCAGGATGGGCAACCACAAGGCCATGATCAATGTGCTTATTTATCTTAATTGCCAATTTACCAAAGGCAACAGCCATCTAAGGACATGAGGATCTGGCCAAGGATATAGTCATGTGGAAAGGACGGGGTAGAAGGATGGCCACAAGAATGCCAGCTCTTTTGCCTAAGGCTCATAAATCTGCGTGGTGACTCTGCTGGCCTGGAGATCAGAGGTCTCTGGCCCAGGACACTGTCTCCAGGTCCCGTCCAGACATCCCTGAGTTCTCCTTAAGGCCAGAGAGTAGGAGCTAACTGCCAGGGCTTGGCTTGGCCCCGGGCACATCAGAGGGCCCGAATGGGGAAGCACAGCAGCCGTAGCACAGCGCAGCCCCTACCCGGTGAGTGACAAGGGTCTAATAGCAGGCTCTGCTTCCTGCGATCTGGCTTGGTGGATGTGCAGTCCTGAAAGTTCTCCAGGCCTGAAGCAGCAGCAAGCTAGGCAGGGCAGCCCTGGGAGGTCAGCATGAGGTAGCCTCTCTGTGGGATCACTAGGGAGTGCAGCTTTCAGTCAAAGGGTTACATTCCCCAGGCTGTGCTGGTTCTGTGGCAGGAAGGGTGCTTTCAGCTGGATAGAACACCCAATAGAGGTGCCTCTAATCTCCTGGTGCCAGGGCGTCTCTTCCTCTGTGGACACCACATGCACCCACATTGCTGGCACCCTGTGTCAGCTTTAGCAGCCCTCCCATGCTGGACCCAAAAGACATTACTTTTTTTTTTTTTGAGACAGAGTCTCACTCTCTTGCCTGGAGCGAGTGCCGTGGCGTCAGCCTAGCTCACAGCAACCTCAAACTCCTGGGCTCAAGCAATCCTACTGTCTCAGCCTCCCAAGTAGCTGGGACTACAGGCATGCGCCACCATGCCCGGCTAATTTTTTCTATATATATTTTTAGCTGTCC
>CAUYSK010117248.1:0-10308 GCA_963575035.1 Avahi laniger
AAAATAATGCATAATAATGCATATAAAATAACATCTAAACTCCTGCTTCTCTGTGCTGAATACACACAGCTCATTAGCAAAGGGATGGGTTACTGGAAAGGGGAGCATTAACTGAATGAGAAGTTTCCAGGTCTTTAGAACCTCTTCACTGCAGAGATGGTTCCTGACCTCTCCCACTGGCCATCACTGGCCCTTCTCTGACCTTAGCATTCGGGAAAATGCTGGCCTGTCTTCCTAGGCTGCAGCCAGGCTCAGACTGTCCCTGACAATGTCAAGGGCTAGCTCTGGTTCCTGTCAATCTGCCGATTTTTACCTCTGTTCCTCAGTTGTTTCCCTGAATGGGTTTTGAGTGTCTCCTCTGAACTTGAAATCCACTGTGATACTCTTCCTTTGTTTCCTGCCGCAGGAAACAGCTCTATATCTTGCACTCCTTTTGCCTCTAAGAGCCAAAGCTCTTCATCAGAACAAAGAATAAATGGCAGGAAAGGGTACTCAGAGGAGGAATTAATGCATTTTTCAGAACACTTACCTACTTAAAGAAATTACCAGAATAGTTTCTCACTGACTTTTACTAGATAAGAGTATATGGTAGTCCTCGGAACTTAGGAAAAATATATATGCTTAGAGTGTGCTATGCTGGATATAAAATCTCCAGCTTTTACTCTTTCAGTGAAAACCCGCATTAGAAAGAATCAGCGCCGTACAAAGTGGGATAAAATGGAGTGTGTGTGTAGTGAGAGCAAATAG
The DNA here is from genome assembly GCA_963575035.1 of Avahi laniger. Taxonomy (NCBI): domain Eukaryota; kingdom Metazoa; phylum Chordata; class Mammalia; order Primates; family Indriidae; genus Avahi; species Avahi laniger. The sequence continues at coordinate 748 of CAUYSK010117248.1, forward strand.
TTCTTAAAAGAAGTCAGCTATCAAAGCAGGGTCAAAGAATGTTAAAAGTGGAGTCCCAGAGGGAATGAGCTAAAGAGCTAAGAGGTGTGGATGGGAAAATGGGATTCTAAAATTGAGATTTTGGGGGGTATTATCATTACCGGTAATGGCAAAGTCTTAAAGTATAACCACGGAAGTAGGCAGCAAAGTAGACTAGGGACAAGGTCATTGCAGGAAAGGCAATGGAACTGAAAAGTTAGCATAGAAAGGTTATGTAGGGGCATACTAAAATCACCAAGAATTTTGACAGAGTGGTATAAAAGGGAATGACTGCGAACCAGGAGCTCGAACTTTCTAGAACAGATGGGAAAGTATCCCAGCATTGGTGGTCAGTAGATATCACAAAAAATTGAAGAGAATGTTTAGAGATGTTGACAATACAGGAGATTTTGTTAATGACTGAGTTCCTGAGGACACAAGCTAAGAGTTTAGGGACTTGGGGGTGAATTGGGAGAGAGGGAAAAGTATCGAGCTATATGGGGAAGAGAATTTGGAGGGTGACGGAGCCTGGGCATCTTTTGGTGGCTGCAGAAATAGGGATAAAGGGCCAAATGAGGTTCCACAGATATCGGACGTGAGGCAGTGTTGAGGAAGAGAGAAGTCTTGCCAGAAGCATGCTCCAGGGTTCTCTTGCAGCCCCTGCTGGTGGAGTGCAGAGGCCACACAGGGCTGTCTTGTGCCCAGCAGGAGTAACTGGAGCTTTCTCTCCAACCCCCACCCCTCCCCTCCCCATTCTCGCAGAGAATAGCAAATAGGTTTCATTCTCTGTGGACAGGGAGTGACTGCCTGTGCGCCGTGACACGAAGAATTTTAAGGCCACACATCCAGGTTCAGGGTAGAGGGAAAAGGGCTGGCTCCAGGCCAGCGTCGGCTTTGCCTGGTTTAAGATGATCCCTAAAGCTCAGTTCAATTCCTAATTCTCCATTCCACATCCCACCTTTCACCCTGCCCCCTAGCCACCTACACACCTGTAAAAGACTTCTGTAAATACCACTTCACTTCAGGCTGCAGCATCAAACTTTCCCGAAGGTTGTCTCAGCTGCACTCTGGGTTAATGGGTTTCAAGTCTCCAGATAAGAGCTCTCTCCTGAGCACCAGAAACTTGTCTGCAATGGTCTCCTGAGCATAGGGCACATCGATTGTGCCGCCTCCCAAGCTGTACTCATTACCCTGCCCTGTCCCTGGCACTGCAGCCTGGTCCTCTCCCATCCCAGTTAATATGCCCCATTCACCCATTTGGACAACCCAAGGCGTCATTATCTCCTCCTTTCCCCTGCATTTTGTTGGTCTCCATTTCCATCTATTCAATCTCTGCAATTCCTTCAATCTGCTCCTCTCCTCCCGTCCCACTGCCTCTGCCTCGTCCACATCTGTGTCTTCTCTCAAGCAGACTTGGGAGGCAGGTTTCAGCCCACCTCCCCATAGCCACCAGAGTGAAACACAAATGTGTCTCCCTGCCTTAAAAGTCTTCAGTGGTTTTACATCACTTACACGACAGAGATCAAAGTTCCTAGCCCCTGACACACAACACTGCATGTTTGTCCAGCTGCCTCTCTCACTGGACTCTGACCGCCAACGAGGCAGGCAATGTCTGCTTCTTTTATCTTTGCATTCCCAGTAACTGCTTGGAAATACAGAACATAATAAACAGCAAGTGGATTAAGGCAAGTAGGCAGAAGAAAAGCATAAAAAGACAGTTGGTTTTAAACTTTATGTCCTTCAAGTTTACATGAGATCATTTTCTACAATTCTCACTACCAGCTCATTCATCTCTGCTCTTACCATGGATTGTGAAGAAATCAAAATGTTTTTATTTGACGGTTAGCAAAGACATATCAAGGGTGGGAAGGGGGTGTGAGTATACATTCTCTTTTACTGGGTCCTGCCTTAACATTTCTCGATGTGTAACCCTGGGCAAGACACCTAACCTCTGGCCTTAGTATCATCACTTACAAATCGGGGGAAGTAATAGTACCTAGTTGAAATGGTTGTTAAAAGAGGTAGCATGTAGAATAGGAAGTGCTCAATAAATAGTAGCTGTGGTTGTTACTTCAGCTGACACTCTCACCAAGCTTTCTTCATTAAGGCTTCCAAAAGGAGTCGTACAAATGTTTCATTATTAGATAAGTACTTTCGACCTAAAGGAAAAAACTGAGAGGCGAACTCAATATAAGTAGAAAGTTTATTTAGGCCAAATTTGAGGACTGTAACCTGAAAGCTTAGATTCGAGTTGCACAGAACATATCTGAACATATACTCTGATTACCAGCAGTTACAAGTAAGTTTATAAAAGGAAAAGAAGAGGCAATTTCTAAATTGTTTACCAAGAATTTATGTTAAAATAACGTAAGTTATTGATTGGCTATATGCTGTTCTTTGTATCCCAAATTCCACGAAAGTGAAGATAGTGGATAAGGCAGCTAGTCAGGGACAAAATGCCTTTAGACAATTACCCCCAGGTGTGGGTCGGGGAGGCATGACTGAAGTCCATACTCACCTCCCGGGGCCTGGTAAATTTTGCATACCTCACGTAGCTCGGACTGCTCTGAGCTATTTTTCTTTTCTTACTACAAACAATTTGCTTTAGACAATGAAAACCATGCATGTATTTTCTAGATGAGGATGAAACATGTCTTTACTTTTTCCATAGAGTTCAGGCCATCATAACTCAGTCTTAGATAGACGTTGGGGAGTTTTTGTTTCTTTTTCTCTCCCCCTCCCTTTTCTCTTGTCAGTGTTTTCTACCCCTCTGTCCTCTCCCCCAGGGTCTGGTGGATCCTGGAAGAGAGGCAGCAAAGCCTATAGCTCTCTGCAGACATAAACTTGAGTCTTGTGGGCACAGCAGGCCATCTGGCCTAGACTTCAAGTTCACAAAGAGCCCTAAAGATTGACTTTCAGCATTATCTCAGAATTCATTTATTCATACATTGTAAAGATGCATTGACACAACTGAAAAAAAAAATTCATTCACTTTAAACCTGAGTTCTATGACTGGAATAAATATTTTTTTATGAATGGCGTAATTATTTTGCAACAAACATACAACATTGTATTTTATATTTGTGTGTGATTTTAACTTCTAGAAACAAGTTCATATCATTCAACCCAATATTTGAAGATATTGATTTGTTGAATACAAATATTTTAAAATATATACAACCATCTTTATATTTCTGTTATGGCATTTCTTCACTTTTTAATATATTGGAATTCTCATGTTAACCAAAAAAGCGTAAAGAGATTGATAATTTGGAAAGGAAAGCTTTATTTCTCATAAATGGTTACAGCCTGTGGATGACCATTCAGGCAAGATGGAAAGCAGGGCCCCAGGCCACAAGCTAGGAAATCATGCCCTGAGGTAGGGACAATGGGAACAGGGTTCTATACTGAGCAGGGTGGCCAAATATATGTATTCAACAAGCTATAGCAGAAGTCATGAATATTTACGAAAGGCGAAACCTGCACCTGCGCAATGGAGCTTTCTGCACTTTTATGAGGTCCATGTTCAGAAATGGCCAGCCACTGTGTCAAAAAGATGAAACAAGGACACAAAAACCCTCTCTGTGCATGCTCTGTAGACTGTTTAAAATCACTTCATGGTTGGTTGTCTTTTATCAAGAAAGAATGCTGGTCTGGCCCTTAGGAAAAAAATGCTGGTCTGGCCATTAGCAAGGCACAGTGTAAAATGATGTGTGTCTGACCTCCCATCCTCTCATGGCTGGGAACTCAGTTTTGAGGTTTCCCTGGGGTCTCTTTGGCCTCTGTTCAGTTAGTGGGAGCTGGGGAAGGGGGTGTTAGGATTTTATTTTAGTTCATGCTCAGAAAAATGGCCTGGCTAGAAGGAAGTCTCCTTTACCCTCCAAGAAACTCTGGAGTGAAATATCTGCAAGGAAAATCTTTCTCTTGCTGATAATAACCATCTTTGATAACATTTGTTCAATGCATTTTTGTGTTAAAAGATCTGTCCCCTTTTTTAAACAGAGGTAAGAAGGGGAAGGAATAAAGGGGATATGGAGGGCCCAACTCCTATCATATATTATGCAAAATTATAATAATCATGAGTAACCTATTTCACAAATTACCGTGAACATTACATGTGATAATATACTGCAAAGAAACTTTAAAGAGCTAAAAGTACAATCACAAAAGGCAGTGTGCTCCAAAGACCACTCCCAGTCTGTGAACTCTTTGTTTCTGGTCCATGGTGACATAAGTATGAAAAATTGAGACTAAGCATTTAGAAATTGTTATAGAAATTTGACAAAGTAATTTTATGTCTGTTGAACCAAATAATAAAAGATTTGGGCTTGTATTTTGTATGTCTAATTTTTTTATTTTGTCTTCCCATAATTCATTTTCATTGTGTGTTACAAAGACAAAGAAAAACCTGTCCTTCACTGCTCATAGTTGGAGAAGCATTAATAAAAAGGTATTATTATTTCTGAAATTTTGCTAAGGAACCACTAAATGTCTAATTACAAAATAGTCACAAGTCATTATTTAAGAAACACTATTTCATATGTATAAGGAGTTGCCAGCATACAAACAAGTTCCAGAGCAAGTTTGTTTTGTATTGAGTAACTTGGTTATTTGGTTGGTAGTCAGAAACCACTTTTCCCATGAAACAACATAAATCGGGATGTTACATTCTTGGTGTAGCTTATAAATCTTAGATGTCTCAAAAGATAGCTAAACTATGCTGTAAAATCATTATTACTATGTAGTAATCAGTGTGATATTATTACAATGGAGAAGATAGATTTCTGACTTTCAAATCAGAAAATATCTCTCATCTGCATCCCCACCTAGCATGGTGCTGGGGATGGGGTAACGATGCGGCTACTTCTGCAGAAGTTGCTTCAACTGCAACATTCCGAGGAAGAGGAAGAGTATGAGAGTACAGTGTTCTTCACAGAGAGTAGCGAGGGAACTCACTGGTGGTGTTAATAAAATTAAAATGAGGTTTCTGTTTCTCTAAGACTCTCTGAGAGTGCATTAGGAAGGTTTTGCTGGACGTGAAAGCCCTGGTTCTTTATAGCAAATGCTTCCGTGCTAAGCCCCAGAAGTTTGTTTCCCTTGACTACTCGGCATCAGGATGACAAGTGGGCTTCATCCTGAACTGAACTCTGTCCATGGCTGGTGCTAGGATTCTTATTTTCCTTTTGTTGTTATGGTCATTGTTTGAAAAGATTGCAAGGACAAGTCTGGGCTTGGTGACAAACATTGCCAAAATCAATTAGTGACATCTGCCATGGGCAAGGGAAGAAAGGAAAGTCAGCACAAGAGCTATTTTTTTTTTGCTATCCTGAGTCCAGCCTAAAAGATGCAGACCTCCAACCTTCTAATTTCAGCCAAGACCAGGCTGAATTATTAACAACATAACTATTTTTTTTTTAAATTTAGGAATGGCAAAAGGGAAACAGACATAGAAAATGGCACTCAGCTAGGAAATTTTATTTGCCATCTCTGTTTTCCTCATGTTTTTGACACCTGTGGCAAAGCACTATGGCCTGGCTCCTGACCAAGAATCCATGAGTCATGGTTTTGTGGATTTCTCACCACCCAGGAATCCTTGCAACTAGACTCAGATCTAAGAGAGAAGCCCAGGCAATAGTTTCACACTCTCTCTTTTAGGTCCTCCTTTTGAATTCTGATTTTGTATGTGAGGCTCTTCTCTTCTGCCATGATTGACACAAAGAATGTCCCTAAGAGAGGACATCCCACCCTCATCTACACAGTCATAGCCTTGCTCTATGTTGATGGGATCTTAACCCAAGTCGTCCATTGATAACTCAAGGTAATTAACGATCTTGGATGATAAAAAATAAATGTTGATTTCAAGTAGAATTTAGCATTTTCTTCAATTACAAAAGTAGGAAACAAACCTCAGATGCAGTCATGGTACTTGAGACTTTGTTATTAATGGAAGTAACAGTTATTTTCATTACTTCATTACAGTTGTTGGAGGTATCTTGAAATAACATTCACATTCATCATTATTTGAAAGAATGTTGCTAGGTCTTGATGCATTAAATAATGTGGAACATATTACATTACCATATTACTATAGCAGGAACATTTTAATATATTTTTGTAATTGTATTTCAGTGTTATTGGTTTCCTTTGCATTCCTATGCATTTGATTGTATGCACTTATAAACATTCGGAGAAGGTATTTATAGAGTCACCACCACCAGATCAGGACACAAAACAGGCAAAGCCTCCTGGGCTGTCATAGGACAAGTATTTGTCTCTCCACCTACCATCCAATATCCCTTGGAACTGAAACAGAGATACACACAGACACAGAGGGCTCTCCCCCGGCCTTTTTAGTCATGGTGTTGGGGGGGGGTGAAAAACTGGTATCTGCTTTTATTTACTGGTTGTTTATAAAACTGATGCTTATTGAAAACTGTCAGTCGTGACCATTTCTGCCTACATGTTGTATGGTGGCAGTTAAACACTGAAAACCCTTAGAAGCTTATTTCAGATGTGCTCATTTATTGCAACAGTCCCAATTTTAATGTGTGAATTTTTCTCTTACACTTTTTTCATTTCTTCATGTTATAGTGTTTAGAGGGGATAAAAAAAGAAAACGTACTTATTCCCATAATTGAGGAGCTTGCATCAAAGAGAAGTGTCTACGTCCTCAGGCCTCTATTCTAGATGAATTATTACTAGAAACAGGATATTTCCTTTCTCCTCTTATTAAAAGTAGTGATTCCAACGTGAAAAGTTTACAAGACACATCCCAGTACCTTTACCCCGAATAAAAAAGAATCTGTCACACTTCACTCTAGAAGGTTCTTACTGGATTAGCGAATACGAATGTCTGTGAAGACCAGTGAAACGAGAAAGGTACGCAAGTTGCTTGAGGGTTTTGTGGGGGTTGTTTTGGAAAGGAGGTGAAGGAATGCAAAGTTTCGAGCCTGGGTCTACACTGGGGCGTGGGAGGACAGGTCCCAGAGCGAGGAAGGCCTCTCGGAAAGTAGGACTGTGGGGACGAAGGTCAGGGCCAGGCCCAGGGCGGAGCCTCGGCGCCCCGACGCGGCGGCCCTGCCCAGGGAGGACGGGGCGGGGCGCGGCCGGCGCAGCCGGGAAGTCGGCACCGCCCACGGCGCAGCCGGCCAGGCCCGAGCGAGGCGGCGTGCCGGCTTCCCGCGCCATGGGGCGGCTGGTGGGGCTGAGTGTGCTGGGGATGGCGCTGGCGCTGCTGGGCGAGAGGTTCCTGGCGCTCAGGTAGGTGGGGCTCCCGCGCGCCCCTCCTCGCCCGTCCGCAGGCGGGGGTGGCCGCGGGCTGCGGGAGAGGGCGCAGGCCGGTGGGGGGCTTCTGGGGACCGCGGCCGGGATGGAGGATTTTGATTGCTCTCTGTTCCCCAGCTGCTTGAACCCCCATCACCTCCACCCTCAGCTTCTAGTAAAAACCAGCAATGTTTGCAGTGAATCGCGACACTTTCTTGAAAGTTTGTAAGCAGCAAAGGCTTATAAAGAGAACTTTGCTGTTTACAAAGTTCTCTCCTGCCTAGGTTGACAAGCGAGTGGACAAGCGCGTGCTTTGCAATTAATTACTCAAGGGGCCAACCTAGCGCTTTAACTCGAAAACAAGACTATTACTCATGCATCGAAACTTTAATTATGAAGATTTATTTCAGGTCACTGGTGCTGCTGCTGTTAGTTGGCCAAACCAGCTCTTCGCCCCGCCCTCCCCTTTAATAGTTCTTCCCTTCCTTCCCATCCTTCCTGCAGAGTTAGAAAAACTCTTCAGCGTTCTAATCTTGGCGCTGTAGATCAAAGACAATTGAAATATTCAGCTTCTGTTCTTACATCACTTCCTTATTTATTTGTTCACCAGGGAACCCTGGAGCCAGAATACCAAACAGTACAGCGGTACTCCATCTCACATTTTAGTTATAGTGAAAAATCGCTGGTGGGTAGACATCATAGTTGCTAAATTACCAACTCAGGTTTTATAAGCCTCATGCAAAAGAGTTCAGAAATATTGAGCACCTACTATGTGTGATGTGCTATCTTAGGCTTTTGTAGTAGAGTAAGACCCTAATGGAGTTTACCCTATTATAGGGGAGGAGAGAAGTAAAATAACAATATATGCATGAATTAGGGTGTCCTAAGGACAGGTATGAAGGAACACCTATAGGCTTCAAGAGGAAAGATTACATTCCCTGAAAGTGAAGTTCCAGAGGGAGGACAAGACGTTTGACGTGGCCTGGAAGGGGGCTGGCGGTGGGCAGCATGTGGAGATGAAGGAGCCATCCCAGGTACCACATGAGCAGCGTCAACAAAGGGGCTAAGGTGGGGGAGTTTGGAGACCGGCAAATGCACCAATTTGCGGGAAACATAAAGTCAAGGGATGAGAGTAGTAGGGTTGGAAGAAGGATAGGTTTTGAGGCTGTTAAATATAGATTGAAAAATTGGACCCTACTTGTCCTAAGACTTCCCCCAAAGCAACTGTATTGCTGGGTTTTTGTTTTGTTTTTTCAACAAGAGCCTGATATAACTGGTTCTGCTTTACGGAGATGAACCTGGACGGACGGACGTAAGTAGAGTAATGGTTCTCTGTACTTTAGGATATCCTGAAGGGCCAGTGTCTGGCGGCACCCCCGGCGACCCTGATTCAGTTGGTCTGGGTGGCCCCAGGCATTGGTATTTTTTATTTTTAAAACTTTTCCTAATAATTCTAATGTGCAGTCAGAGTTGAGAACTATTAAAAATAGAGAGTAGATGCGGGGAAACTAGTTAAGATAATCCAATAGTTTGGAGAGGATAACAGGGACCCAAACTCTGGAACTCCAGGGATGAGAGGGAGGTTAAAGGTGACACCAGAGTCTGTGTGACAGCTCCCCTGTCCCATACCTGTAGCTTCATCCGCCCATAAAACAATGCAAGGAGGACCGTGTGGTGATGGTGGTGGGGGTAGAGTTGAGGAAAGAACACTTACGGGTAGGAAACAGACATTGGCTTAATTTTCATATTATGTAAATGCCCATCCTGCTGTGTAAAACGTTCACGGGTTGGATGATTTTGTATGATCTATCCAGCTCTCAGTTTCAAAGGCAAGACCACCAAAATTCACAAGTTCACTAAGTTGTCACTGATGTTTAAACCACCAATGTCTCCACAAGTTGAAGTTTTCTCAATTAACAATCAATTTTTTCCTCTTCTTACTAATCATAAGATTTTATAGTTAAGTCCCTTTGAATGATAAATATTATAGATGCAAACCTAAAAAAAAGTAAATAAGACTTAATGACCTAGAATGCAACCAATAGTTAATTTACAGTTTGAGGCAACTTTTCTTTGCAAAGATTTGACTGCGATAAACTCCATTGGGCAGTGACTGTATAGGATAGGACTATATTGGATAATTGAAGCCCCAAATGGGTTGATGTGAGAATGTTGGGGTAGGTGGTAGGTGGCTAGATTTAGCAAATGAAAATGCAGGCTGCCCAGTTAATTTTGAATTTCACATAGACAGTGAGTCATTTTTTCATATAAGCATGGAAT
>CAUYSK010117251.1:0-88303 GCA_963575035.1 Avahi laniger
GCGGAGGCGGGCGGATTGTTTAAGCTCAGGAGTTCGAAACCAGCCTGAGCAAGAGCGAGACCCCGTCTCTACTAAAATTAGAAAGAAATTAATCGGACAACTAAAAATATATAGAAAAAATTAGCCGGGCATGGTGGCGCATGCCTGTGGTCCCAGCTACTCGGGAGGCTGAGGCAGGAGGATAGCTTGAGCCCAGGAGTTCGAGGTTGCTGTGAGCTAGGCTGACGCCACGGCACTCTAGCCCGGGCAACACAGTGAGACTTTGTCTCAAAAAAAAAAAAAAAAATCGATTGTGTATCTCAAACTTAAAAATGCCATCCACAGTAGCAGCAAAAACATCAAGACTTTGAAATGTATCTAAGCAAAGGTGTGCAAGACTTCAAGACATTTATGAGTGAAATTGAATGAGACCTAAATAAAAGGAAAAATATGCTAGAATTGGGTGGTTTTTGTGTTTGTCTTTTAGTATTTTATTTTATCTCTTCTACTCACTTTTTAGCCATACTCCTTCTTGCCATTTTTAAGTGTAGCTCTAGAGATGACTGTATACACTGTTAACACATTGCAGTGTGTATTCGAGTAATATTATGCTACATCACAAAATAAAAATCTTATCAGACCATAATTTTCCTTCATTCCCTCCCACCCTTTGGGCTCCTGTTGTCTTATATTGTTTGCCTCCGTTTTACTATGAACCCAGCAGGGTGTCATCGTTACTTTTGCTTTAAGTGGGCGATGGTCTTAGAGGAAAAATATCTTTCTACATAGATAGATAACAGGTTCTCTCCTCTCCCTCCTCTCTCTGGAATAAAGGCATCATGTATTTGCTCAAACATTTCCTCTGTTGGTCTCTCAGCCCTTCACACAAATCCAGCCTTCCCACTGTTCAACTCCCTCCAGCCATAAGAGCTGCTTTCAGCATCTCTTGCAGTTCAGGCCTGCTGGAAACGAGCTCTTCTAGCTGAATATATCTTTATTCGCCCTCATTTTGCAGGATGTTTTTGCTGGATGTAAGATTCTGAGGTGACATTTTTACTTGTTCAGCCCTTTAAAAATGTTATCTGATTGTCCTCTGGTCTTCGCTGTTTCTGATCAGAACTCTTTTCCTGTCCCCCATTTTTGCATCGCGTTTCAGCAGTTTCACTCTGAAGTGCTCAGGTGTGGTTTTCTTCGTATTTATCCTTCTTCGGGTTCAATGAGCTTCTCTGGTTCGCAAGTTGAAGGCTTTCATCAATTTTGGAAAATTGTTGACCATGTATCTCTTTAAATGTTACTTCATTCCTTTGTCCCTCTCCCGTAGCTCTGGGACTTGAGCTACGCGTTTCTTAGGCAATTTATGTTGTCCCACAGATCGCAGATGTCTTTTTTAAAAACGCATTTTCCTCACTGTGTTTCAGTTTGGATGATTCCTATTTTCCTGTCTTTAAGTTTACTGGTTCTGTCCTCTAATGTTAAACTCATCCAGTTACTTCTTCATTCCAGATACCGTATTACTCATTTCTAGAATTTCCATTTGGTTCTTTTTTTTTTTTTATAGTTCCCACCTATCTGCTGAAATCTCTCATTTGTTCATACATGTTGTCCACCTTTTCTACAACCTTCTCTAACATATTAATCTTGGTCAAAGTCCCTTTCTGATAAATACAATTTTTGTGCCAATATCTCTAGGTCTGCTTCTAGTAACTGTTGTTTTGTCTTGGCTGTGGGTCACATTTTCTTGCTTCTTCATGTGTCTTGTAGTTTTTTTTTATTTTATGCTGCTCATTGTGGATAAAGACTAGTAGAGAAAGAAGTAAATGATATTTACCTACCAAAAAAGACATGCTCATTCTTTGATCAGGCCGCTTGTGTGCAGGGATGAACCTATCTAATCTGTAGTTGAGCTGGGTCTAAGCTCAGTTGTGACTTTGATTAGATTCAGTTCACCATGAGCTATAAATATTTTGGAAGTGAAATAAGAATTTATGCTGCAGCAGGACTGGGGATCTGAGCACTGGTAAGAATATGAGGTCTCTCTAGACTTCACAGCCTAGCCACCAGCTTTCTCAACTGTGGGGTTTCTCTCTCGGCCTCACAGCCCAGCTGCCCGCTGTTTGGGTCTCTGGTTGGTTTCCCATCCTGCCCTCAGCTCTCTGTGACTCAGGATCTCTCTCCCTGCCTCTTCTGTGACTCAGGATTTCAAGATCGCAGATAACCAATCTTGAACTTCCAGACTTCAGAAAGCTGTGGCTTGTTCTCAGCAAAGGCCCCACTTCCGGGAGGAATTTCTCACAGGTTTCTTCTCCTGCCCCAGCCTCCAGCGTGCTGCTCCCAGGCACTCAATGAAGACCTGTGGGAAAGAGTTGGAGGGTGAGTCAGAATCAACTCCAGCCTGGGATCCTTGGGATTCTGACATTATACCAGTCCACATGCAGTTGTTAAATGTTTCTAAATTTCTGCCTGGGTGCACTGAGGAAAGGCCATGTGAGGACATCAAGGGAAGGCAGCCATCTGAAAGTTGGGAAGAAGACTTTCACCAGAAACTGAATCAGCTGGAGCCTTGATCTTGGACTTCCAGCCCGGAACTGTGAGGAAATACACTTCTGCTGTTTAAGCCACCTGGTCGATGGCATTTTGTTGTGGCAGCACAAGTCAAGTGGACTAATACTCCCTCTCTCTCCTCTCCCTTAGAGACTCCAATTGTACATATCATGGAGCTTCTTGAAGTTGCCCCACAGTTCACTGATGCTCTGTTCACTTTTTTTTCAGTCTTTTTCCCCCCATTTTGGAGAGTTTCTGTTGCCGTCTCCCAGTTCAATTCTCTTTTCCTCTGCAGTGTTTCATCCTCTGTTAATCTCATCCAGTGTACTTTTCATCTCAAACACTGTAGTTTTCATCTGTAGAAGTTCGATTTGGGACTCTTTTGCATTTTCCGTGTCTCTGCCCAACATTCTCGATCTGTCCTCGTACTTTAGCACGTGGAATGTTGTGATAATACCTGTTTCAATCTCCTTGTCTACTCATTCTGTCACCTGTGGCATCAGCTGGGCCTGTTTCGGTTGATCAATTCCCCCCCCCCTTTATGGATTGTATTTCCCTGCTTTTTTGCCAGCCTGGTAATTTTTGATTAGATGCCAGATAGTGTGCATTTTTGCCTTATTGGGTTTAGATATTTTTGTATTTCTTTAAATATATTTGAGCTTTCTTCTGGGATGCAGTTACATTACTTCAAGTCCATTTAATTCTTTAAGACTTACTTTTAAGCTTAGTTAGGTGGGCTCAGATAAGCCTCAGTCTAGAGCTAATTTTACCCCACTACCAAGCCAATATCTTTCTGGGAATCCATGGTATGTTGGCCTGTAACATCTCTTTCAACTTGGCATGGCGAGTTCCCTTAGAGAATGAAAAGAAATGTATAAAAAGAACTAAAAGAGCAGGGAAGAAAAAAAAATTGACCAGGACTGGTGGCTCATACCTATAATCCTAGCATTCTCAGAGGCTAAGGTGGGAGGATCACTTGAGCTTAGGAGTTTGAGACCAGCCTGAGCAAGAGTGAGGGCCTGTCTCTACAAAAAATAGAAAACTTCGCCAGGTGTGGTGGCATGCACTTGTAGTCCCAGATACACAGGAGGCTGAGGCAGGAGGATCACTTGAACCCAGAAGTTTGAGGTTGCAGTGAGTTATTATGTCGCCACTGCACTCCAGCCAGACTCTGTCTTAAAAAAAAAGTTCTACCAGTTTCCTTTTACCCCTGACTACGGAATATTCCTCCTCTTCCTTCTACTCTTCCAAAGTGCAAGCCGCCATGGTCTCTTTTCTTCCAGGAGACTTGTTACTTTCTGCAATCTAGTTTGTCCAGGCTTCCTCACAGCTGCTATGGTTTGGACGTCTGTCCTCTTCAAACCTCATGTTGAAATTTGATCCCCAGCCTTAGCAGTGGGCCTGATGGGAGGTGTCTGGGTCACAGCGGGTGGCTCCCTGATGAATAGATGAACGCCCTCCCTGGGGTGAGTGAGTTCTCACTCTATTAGTTCACACGGAGCTGGGGGTTAAAAAGAGCCCGGCACTCTCCCCTTGTCATGTGATCTCTGCACTCACCAGCTCCCTTCACCCCCGACCGTGACTGGAAGCTCCCTGAGGCCCTTGCCAGATCCAGATGCCCAATCATGAACTTTGCAGAATCGTCAGCCAAATAAAGCTTTTTCCGGTATAAGTTACCCAGCCACAGGTATTCCTCTGTAGAAACACACATGGACGAAGACCCTTATCCCTTTGATGAAGTTTAAAAAACAAAACCCATGAAGTGGCATATCCAGCTACTGCTCGGTGTTAGAGTATGTGTGATGTCTCATGAGCAGACTGGTGTCCTGGTGTCCTCTCATGAGCAACTACATCCTGCAGGGAGGCAGCGTCCTCTCTAAGGCTGATTTTAATAAACAAGGGAAGACGGAGGGGAAACGTGTTTAAAACCCGTGGTTTTCATCTGTCAGTTGCTATGATGTCATAGCTGGTGCCCTGTAGGACACATTTAGTAAGAATAATATTCTGCTTGATTCTTTCAGACCGTTTAGTTTTAATGATTTTTGACTGCAATAAAAATAGATTTATTATCATCTGTAGTTGAGAGTCCCTTTTGCTTTCTAAGGATAATTATTCATTCTAGATTTTCCACATTTCACACTGTCAGTCCTTGAATTATGATTATATTTTCATGCTAAATTGCTGATGCATTCTGACAGAATTTTTTATTTTATTGACTTAAATTCATAGACAGAATTTTAATTGGAAAATCATTCTAGAGCACTAATAACAATTTAGAATTCCTTTGTAGAAAATATAATGAAACACGGAAGGAGTTAAAATAGACTCCCAGAGTTCTCTTTTCCAGGGAGGATTAAGAACTCCAATATTTAGGGTTCAACATTTTAATATATGAAACCCACAGCCCTATGGGAAAATTAAAATTGTTTGCACTGCATTGCTGAAAAGGAGTGCATCAGAGCCAGTACTGTCCTTGGCATCAGGATACAGGCCCCTGCCCTGGGCCCTGGTCTGGCCTTGCCTACTCCACTGGGCAAGGGGGATACAGGGCCAAGGGGGACATGTTCCCTCCTCTCCAGACCATGTGCCAGCAGTCTGCAACCTTGGAGCTCCCACTAGCCAGACTAGATCCTGTTCCCAGGGCCACAGGCTTATTTGCTGCATCTGTTCCGAGGCGGCAGCACACAGTGGGTGTGCACACACACAGAGTGAGGGTCAGGCAGCTGAGAGCTGGCTGTTAGTCCCGACTGTGGACAGAGCTCGAGCCTGAGTGCCCCTCCCCATGCATGTGAGGTTCCCCACAGGGCAAGAAGAAGCCAGGGTCCATGGCGAAAATGGTACAGGCCAGGGGTGGGCTTTCTCTGTGCTGCCATACTCATGCCTGCAATGCAGGGAGTTCCAGAATTCTGCATTTCACCTGGCCTTTGCAATCAGTATAGTGGGATACTTGCTGGGGTAGAAGGGTAAAACAGACTCAGCATTTGTCAGCTTCATTATAACACTAAAGATCAGTTCGAGGCACGGACCCTCCTTGGTGACCTTGCTGGAGCCACATATGTGAGGGATGAGCCTGGCCTCAGACCCAGTTCTACACCCTTGATCATCTCTGAGCCACCATCAAAGAATGGAAGGCACCTGCCCTAAGCCCCCTGACATGGGGAGATTCACATTGTTTCCAGGCGTTTACATATTGGACAGTTTAATGTTGGCAGCAGATGACAAAATTTTTTGTGTGAGTCTTCCTGATAGTGCAGTTAAATAGAACTTCATCTCAAGTAAACAGTATTGTCCCAAAGATTTTCTTAATTTAGCTCAATAGAGGACTTGCCAAACCCTGTGCTTTCAAGTGGGTTGGTCTCCCATTTGGATCATGCAGAGAGAAGCTATAGCTGGCATGAGATCCCAGCCACAGCAGAATGAGTGGGACAAGGTGTCTGTCCATGACAAGGCCATATATGCAGGGTGGCCCCTGAATGCTGAAGGAGCCGGAAGAACAAGGAACAGGGCAGACAAATCCAGTTCGTTGGTACAGGATGGTTTATTAGGGGCCTTACGACAGAAGCATGGTCTTGGGCAGCCACAGACAGCTAGGTCTTTGCACCGCAACTCCCCAGACCCAGGGCTTGTATCTTGGGGGAGAACTACCTGGGCTCTGGAAGGAATGTGCAGGTGGCTACGCCAATGTCCGTGATGTATGCAGCGACATCGAGGGGTGCTTTGGAGGAAAGGTGAAACTTACAGTGAATAGGTGCTCCCGCGTGAAGAGTAATACATCAGCAAGACATTTGGGAGGCGTTCCTGGACTCGGGGTTAGTCAGGTAGATTAACATTTAAAATAAAGTCACTCTTGTCCCCACACGAGGGTAGCAATTATCTGTCTTCCCTCACTGGGTTTTGGCTTCTCCATTGGAACATGGATGTAGCATCTGCCTCCCTGAGCACCTGAGGGTTAAGAGCGGGTATCTCAGTGGGAAGCAGCCTAAGGAAAACAGAGCAGGAATTTGAGTAAATGGTCGTTTCAGTTAAGACTTACCGAGCGCACACTACAAGCCAGACTCTGGGGATGTGATAACGAATTCCATGCAGGACACAGAAGTCAGATTATGTACTTTCTACCAAGGGGATTTAATCCAGGGGTTAGGAGGTCACAACCACTGTAAGCACAGGATGGCAGGCACTAGGTGCTAGGCTGGGCCTCCTGGAGTGACAGTCCCAGAGAATGTGCCTGGCACGGTGCTGCCACGGGGACAGGGAGGGATATGGGGATCAGAGAACAGTGCTGGGAATTCTAAATTCTAAAACACCTGCTTCAGTGTGGTTCTGGTGTCAGGGTTTGGATCCGCCAACCTGCTGCTTCTCATGCCTCCTGGCATGCACAGAGCTGGAGGATGCGTGCTGCTACGAAAGCCCCCACGTTTGTCTAAGACCTTGCTTTCCAACAGAAAACTGCTGAAACCACTTCTGCCTGCAAAGTTTTGTGCCATACCACATTGTGGTGGGGCTGAGAGTATGGGCACGGCCCAGATGGTCTGGGCTTGCGAATCCCAGTCTCTTGCTAGCTATCCATGGGACACTGGACAGATCACTTAACCTTCTGTGACTCAGTTTCCTCATCTGTGAAATGAGGATAATAACTTACCTCACAGGTTGCAGTGCTCATTAAGTGAGATAAATATAAAGCTCTTAGAAGAGAGATTGATGCCATATGTACCTGCTATTATATTACCATCATCTTTAATTTAATATTTAATTGACAGAAAAAAATTCATGTCCAGAACTCCAGGTGCAATGGAGCCTGGGAAGTACAGTCAGCAGCTTTCCAGCCTCTGCAATTGGAAGGCACATGAAGGGGAGGTGGGCATGGATGCTGGGGCCAGTCCACCATATCTATGTGGGATACCCTGGCAACCAACACAGTTGGGGTCACATCACCGTGGCCTTGAGTGGCAGAGAGAGCAGGGCCAACTACACAAATTATGGAGCCCAGAGCAAGGCAAAAATGCAGGCTCTTTGTTCAGACAGAAGGGGTACCATTAAGTATTAATGTAGGCTGGCACGGTGGCATGTTCCTACCGTCTTTCATTCTCACTACTTGGAAGGCTGAAGTGGGAGGCTCTCTTGAGCCCAGGAGTTCAAGATCTGCCTGGGAAGCACAGGAAGATCCTACCTCAAAAAAATAGCCCTAAAATATAAAGCTTTTTCCTTTCTTCTGTGGTCTCTCTGAAGTGTTTTTAAATTTGCCATTTAATGTTATTCTAAGTAAAGAAAAATAAAAGATTACTTGCGTAAATTTTACTGTTCCTCTTTATATTGTGCAATGCCAGTTTTAAATGCAAATGTAGGAGCTTTAGCTCATATGCAGAATCACCAAAATTATAAAATTTGTATTTCCTAGCTCATAAGTGTGTATGTACTTTGTTCTTACCAGAACAGTGGAATGCCACACAAAACTAAAGCAACTGTCACCTCATTTCCGATATGTGCATATTCTACCAATACTCTTCCACTTACCGATGAATAAGGAATGTCTGGAAGGAAAAGGAACTATGGGTTGCCTTATCCTTGCCTATCCTTCTCTACATCAGCTTTAGCACACCTGGTGGCTAAGGGGGCAACCACCAGGATTATCCTCCCTGTGTGATTACTCCTTGGTTGTGGGGACAAGGGCAGAGGTCATTCCCAAGTAGAAAAGTGGGGGTAAGTGGAGAGGGGTGGGAAGATGTGTCTGATTTCACTTCAGTGTAGCCCACCAGCCTATGGGTGGAGCTGGCCCATACTCAGGGTCAACCCTCTACCTGCTAATACACAAGATTTATAAGATCCAGACCCTCATAACATAATATTTAAAGTATCCAGGATACAATTGAAAAATCAGTCATTGTATCAAGAACTAGGTAAATGTCATCTTGAACAAGTTAGACAATCAAAAGACCCCAACGGGCTGGGTGTGGTGGCTCATGCCTGTAATCCTAGCACTCTGGGAGGCCGAGGCGGGTGGATCATTTGAGCTCAGGAGTTTGAGATCAGCCTGAGCAAGAGCGAGATCTCGTCTCTACTAAAAATAGAAAGAAATTAGCTGGACAACTCAAAATACACAGAAAAAATTAGCCGGGCATGGTGGTGCATGTCTGTAGTCCCAGCTACTTGGGAGGCTGAGGCAGGAGGATTGCTTGAGCTCAGGAGTCTGAGGTTGCCGTAAGCTAGGCTGACGCCATGGCACTCTAGCCCGGGCAACAGAGTGAGACCCTGTCTTGGGGGGGGGGAGGGAAAGACCCCTACGCTGAGAGGACACAGATGTTGGAATTATCTGATGTGGATTTTAAAGTAGCCATCATAAAAATGCTTCAACAGGCAAGAACAAACATGTTTGAAATAAATTAAAAATATAAAGGCTCAGCAAAGAAATAGAAGATATAAAGAAGCAATAAATGGAGAAAAAATACAATAACAGAAATTTTAAAAACTCAATGAATGAGCTCAAAAGTAGAATGGAGCAGAGGAACAAGTAAGTAAACATGAAGGAAAAACAATTCAAATGACCCCTTCTGAACAACAGAGAGATAAAAGACAACGACAAAAAAGAAGCTCAGGTACCACCAGTGAGATTAAAGCAAAAGATCTAACTTTTGTGTCGTTGGAATCCCAGAATGAGGAAACAAAGAGTGGGGATGTAAAAATATTTGAGAAAATAATGACTGACAATCACCCAAGTTTGCAAAACAAACAAATGAACAAACAAAAAACCCCTAAAGCCTCATAAACCTAAAGATTCAAGAAACTGAGCAAAACAAGAGGATAAACCCAGAGAAATATACACCAAGATACCAGGTATGGTCTAAATTTTGACACCCACAAAATTCATAGGTTGAAGACCCAACGCCAGATGTGATGGTATTTGGAAATGGGGACTTTGAGAGGTAATTAGGCTTAGATGGGGTCTTTAGGGTGGAGCTCTCATGATGGGACTACTGTCCTTAAAGGAAGAGACACCAGAGCGCTTGCACTGTTTCTCCCTACCACATGAGGACAGAACAAGAAGGTGGCCATCCGCAAGCCAGGAGGAGATCCCTCACCAGAATCGAGCCATGCTGCCAACTTGATCTTGGATTTCTACCATCCAGAACTTTGAGGAAATAAATTTCTAATGTTTAAGCCACACATTCTGTGGTATTTTGTTACAGCAACCCATGCAGACTAAGACAACACATAATTATCAAACTATTGAAAACTAAAGACAAAGAAAAGTCTTTAGAGCAGTAAGAGAGAAATGATATTTTGCCCATAGGGAAAAAAAATCCCAACATTTGAAAGACAGCAGTTTTCTCATTAGAAACCATGGAAGCCAGAGGAAGAGGCAAAACATTTTTCAAGTGCTAAAAGAAAAGCCCTGTCAACCTAGAATTCTATATTCATTGAAAATATCTTTTTTTTTTTTTTGAGACAGAGTCTCACTCTCTTGCCTGGGCTAGAGTGCCATGGCATCATCCTAGCTCACAGCAACCCCAAACTCCTGGGCTCCAGCAATCCTCCTACCTCAGCCTCCCAGGTAGCTGGGACTACAGGCATGCACCACCATGCGCGGCTGAGTTTTTTTCTATATATTTTTAGTTGTCGGATTCGTTTCTTTCTATTTTTAGTAGAGACGGGTCTTGCTCTTGCTCAGGCTGGTTTCGAACTCCCGAGCTCAAACAATCCACCTGCCTCGGCCTCCCAGAGTGCTAGGATTACAGGCGTGAGCCACCGCGCCCAGCCCATTGAAAATACCTTTAAAGAATAAAGAGGAAATCAAGACATTCTCAGATGTAGGAACACTAAAAATTTGTGAACCTTAAAAGAATGACTGATGAAGTTCATGATAGGAAAGAAATTTTTAAAAAGTGAATCATGGTCTATCACAAAGGAAGAAAGAACAGAAATAGTTAAAATATTGGTAAATACAATAAGCTTTCCTTCCAACTCTAAATTTTTCAACATTATGTTTGATGAATGAAGCGAAGGACATATGTGTGACAATTTTATTATATGTGGGGGAGAATAAATGAACCCTATGCCTGGTAAGGTTCTACGCTTCACTCAATCTGGTAAAATGTGACTTGTAAAATGTTAAGACCAGCATACTGTGATAATTAATGCAATACTTAGAATAAACACTAAAAAACTGTACAAAGAGATACACCGAAAGACACTTTAAATTAATCAAAATGGAATTCTAAAAAATGTTCAGGACATCATAGGAAGGTAGGAAAAAAACCCCAGGGAAACAGAAAACAGACAGAACAAACAGACAACTAAAAATATTATGGCAGATTTAAGCCCTACAATATCAATAATTACAGTAAATGTAAACGATCTAAGTAAACTTAATAAGAGACGGGCAGAATGGATTAAAATACTTAAACCAGTTATATTCTGTCTACAAAAGATTCACTTCAAATATATCAATATAGGCAAATTTAAAGTAAAGGGTAGAAAAGATATGTCCTATAAACATTGATCAAAAGAAAGCAGATGTAGCTATATTAATATAAGATAAAGTGGTCTTTGAAACAAAGATAATTACCAGAGACAGAGAGGAGCATTATGTAATGATAAAAAGATGATTCAAACAAGATGACAGCAATCCTAAAGGTTTGTGCAATAAATAACAAACCTGCAAAATACACGAAGCAAAAACTGATCGAGGGGGCGGGGCCAAGATGGTGGATTAGAAGCACCACCACATGCTGCTGTCATGGAGAGAATCAAAAGTGGTGAGCAGATATTCAGCTTTGGATCGATCACCTAAGAGAGCATTAGGAATCAGAGAGAGACAAGGGGAGGGACCCAAGGTGATGGAGAGGTAAGTAGGGTGACCTGCTTGGCAGGATCAGAGGTACCCAAGGAAGGCACCCACACATGGGGAAGGGACAGAGGAAAGAACTCCGGAGCTCCACACCTCACATGTGGACGTTGCAATCCCAGCTGCGGGAGGGCCCCTCCACCGCTGCAGGCCTTTGGACTGATACAAGGAGCTGCCTGGAGACTGTGCAGCAGCATTGCTCTAGAGAGAAGGCACAGCAGGGGCCCACTGGCTTGCAAACCCTGGGCACTGCAGCTCGTGCCATTTTGAGGTTCCCAGCCCCAAACTGCTTCATCTACCTGGGGATCAATTTCACTGCTGCCACCTCTTCATTGCCCCTACTGGGCTTGGGAGGCCAGACCCTCTCATACAGCCCATGAGCAGGAGCCACACACCTCTGCTGCCAATGCGGGATGAGAGAGCAAGCACCCACGACCCTAGTGCCTGCTGGCACTGTCTAGGTAGCCCTGCACAGTAGATCCTGCTGCTGTAGGATCTGGGCAGAGCACACACCCGCAGCCCCTGACACCTGCCACTGCCATTTGGATAGTGCAGCCACTGCCACTGCTGTCTGAGTAGTGCTGCCACCAATGAACCTGGATGGGGTAAATGCCCACGCTGCTGCCACCACCACTGCCATGGCCACCACTGCTGCCAGACCTGGGTGGGTGAACACCCACAGCCCTGGCACCCACTGCTGCTGCCTAGGTAGCCCCACCAGCCACCACTGCTACTGGGGGACCTAGGCAGAGCAAACCACGATGGCCACCTGCCTCCACAGAGAAGGACCCACCCTGACCCCACCTAAGCTTTCAGCAGTGGCCTGGGGACCTACCTACCCCTCCACATGGATATCCCCCAGCACCTGCTTAGACTGTGACAACCACAGTGGAGTGGGAAGACACAGGAGAGTGTTGTCAGCTCTCAGCACATCCACCCTTCTCTTGCCTGGTGAATCTTCTGGAGCGGGACTCAAGCACACCATCCAGGGACCTCTCCCTCTGTTCACTAAGAAACTGAGTTCCCAGCAAAGGAGAACAACTATACCACAAAACTATCTGTTTTGAGCTGAGAGAAGAGGTTCCAGATGAGAAGAAATCAGCATAAGAACTCTGGAAACATGAAAAAAGAGTCTGCTTTGGCACACTCGAAGGATCACACTAGCTCTCCAGCAATGGGCTCCGACCAAAAGGAAATTGTTGAAATGTCAGATATGGAAATCAAAATATGGATCACAAGTAAGATCAATGGGATTGATGAGACAGATGAAAACCAACACAAAGAAACCAAAAAATTAATTCAGAACATGAATAAAAAATTCACTAAATAGATAATCTAAGAAAAAATATAACAGACCTTCTGGAAATGAAAGAGCCATTTAGAAAATTTCAAAATACAGTGGAAAGTTTTAACAACAGACTAGACCAAGCAGAAGAAGAAATTTCAGAGGTTGAAGACAAGCCTTTTGAATTAACCAAGTCATTCAAAAATGAAGAAAAAAGAATCAAAAAGAATAAACAACCTCTCTGAGAAATATGGGATTATATAAAGTGAACAAATATAAGAATCATAGGTATCCTTGAGGGAGAAGGAAAAAAAGCAGAGCATGGAAAATGTATTTGAGGGAATAATGGAGAAAAACTTTCCTGGTATTGCTAGAGATTTAGACATCCAAATATTAATCCAAGAAGGTCATCAAACACCTGGAAGGTTCATGGCAAATAGGATACCACCAAGACACATACTCATTAGTCTCGCCAAAGTCAAAGTGAAGGAGAAAATCCTACGAGTTGCAAGATGAAAGCATCAAGTAACTTACAAAGGAAGACCCATCAGACTAATGGAAGACTTCTCAGCAGAAACCTTAACCAGCCAGAAAAGCTTGGGATCCCATTTGCAGTCTTCTTAAACAGAATAACTGTGAGCCAAGAATTTTGTATCCTGGAAAATCAGGTTTCATAAATGAAGGAAAAATAGAACCTTTCCCAGACATGCAAACACTACAGGGATTTGTTACCACTAGACCTGCCCTGTAAGAAATGCTTAAAAGTGCCGTATACATGGAACAGAACAATGCATACCCATTAGTGTAAAATCACCTGAAGGTTAAAACTTGCAGCTTTTATAAAACAGTAACACAAGAGACAAAACAAAGCAACTAGGTAACAATCAACATGATGAGCAGAACAGTATCTCATATATCAACACTAAAATTGAACGTAAATGGTTTAAATGCCCCACTTAAAATATATAGATTGGTAGAATGGATAAAAAAACACGACCAAAATATATGCTGTCCCCAAGAAACCCATTTAATCACAAAGATTCTCATAGACT
Source organism: Avahi laniger (assembly GCA_963575035.1). Taxonomy (NCBI): domain Eukaryota; kingdom Metazoa; phylum Chordata; class Mammalia; order Primates; family Indriidae; genus Avahi; species Avahi laniger. Next base: position 13,697 of record CAUYSK010117251.1, read on the forward strand.
CAAAGTTAAGGAGTGGAAACAATTCTATACAAATGGAAGACAAAAATGAACAGTAATATTCTTAAATCACATAAAATAGAATTTAAATCAACAACAGTAAAAAAACAGATAGTCATTACATAATGATAAAGGGCTCAATGCCATAAGAAGGTATAACAATCCTAAATATATATGCACCTACCACAGGAGCTCTCAGATTCATAAAACAAATTCTACTAGATCTAAGGAAAGAAATAAACAGCAACATCATAATAGCTGGGGAACTTCCATACTACACTGACAGAACTAGACAGATTGAGGCAGAAAATAAACAAACACTGAACTTAATCAGGACTTAACAAGTGGACCTAACAGAAATTTACAGAACGTTCTACCCAAAAACTGCAGAATATACATTCTTCTCATCGGCACCATCAGCACATGGAACATTTTCCAAGATAGATTATATGTTAGGCCACAAAACAAGTCTCAGAAAATTTATAAAAATTGAAATCACACCATATATCTTCTAAGACCACAGTGGGATAAAACTAAAATCAATCCCAAGAGGAACTCTCAAAACTACACAAATACATGGAAATTAAACAACCTGTTGCTGAACGATCCTTGGGTAGATGAAATCAAGATGGAAATCCAGAACTTTTTCAAACTGAACAAAAAAGGTGGCACAAACTTCCCAAATCTCTGGGATACAATAAAAGCAATGCTAAGAAGGAAATTCATAGCACTAAATGCCTACGTCAAAAAGACAGAAAGATCACAAATTAACAACTTAATGTCACATCTTAAGGAACTAGAAAAAGAACAAACCAAACCCAAAGCTAGAGGAAGACAAAAAATAACAAAGATCAGAGAAGAACTAAATGAAATGGAAACCAAAGAAATACAGAGGATCAATGAAACAAAAAGTTGGTTTTTTGAAAAGATAAACAAAATTGATAGACCACTAGCTATATTAACCAGAAACAGAAGAGAAAGGATTCAAATAAGCACAATCAGAAATGAAAAAGGAGACATTACAACTGATACCACAGAAATACAAAATATCATCCAAGACTACTGTGAAAACTTAGAGGAAATGGGTAAATTTTTTGAAACACACAACCTTCCAATCCTGAATCAGGAAGAAATAGAAATCCTGAACAGACCAATAATATGTAGTGATAGTGAGATTGAAACAGTAATAAAAAAAATCTCCCAACAGCAAAAAAAGAAAATCCTGGGACCAGATGGATTCGCAACTGAATTCTCTTAGATCTACAAAGAAGAACTGGTACCTATCCTGCTGAAACTGTTCCATAATAACGAGAAGGAGAGAATCCTCCCTAACTCATTCTATGAAGCCAGTATCACACTGACACCAAGACCAGGAAAAGACACAACAACAATAAAGAAAACTACAGATCAATCTTGCTCATGAACATAGATACCAAAATCCTCAACAAAATACTAGTAAACTAAATCCAACAGTATATCAAAAAGATAACTGACCATGATTAAGTGGGCTTCATCCCAGGGAAGCAAGGATGGTTCAACATATGTAAATCAATAAATGTGATTCACCACATAAACAGAATTTAAAAACAAGATCGATATCATCATCTCAATAGATACAGAAAAAGCATTCAATAAAATTCAGCATTCCTCTATGATAAAAACCCTTGACAAACTAAGCATAAAAGGAACATACCTCAAAATAATAAAAGCCATATATGACAAACTGACAGCCAACATCATACTGAATGAGGAAAAATTGAAAACATTCCCCCTAAGAACAGGAACAGGACAAGGATGCCCACTGTCACCACTTCTATTCAACATAGTACTGGAAGTCCTAGGCAGAGCAATCAAGCAAGAGAAAGAAATAAAGGGCACCCAAATTAGGAAAGAGGAAGTCAAACTATTTCTGTTTGTCAACCATATGATCTTATATCTGGAAATCCCTAAAGATGCCACCAAAAGACCCCTAGAATTGATAAATTCAGTAAAGCCCCAGGTTACAAAATTAATGTACACAAATAATTAGCATTTCTTTTTTTTTTTTTTTTTGAGACAGAGTCTCACTCTTTTGCCTGGGCTAGAGTGAGTGCCATGGCATCAGCCTAGCTCACAGCAACCTCAAACTCCTGGGCTCAAGCAATCCTTCTGCCTCAGCCTCCCGAGTAGCTGGGACTACAGGCATGTGCCACCATGCCCGGCTAATTTTTTTCTATATATTTTTAGTTGTTCGATTAATTTCTTTCTATTTTTAGTAGAGATGGGGTCTCGCTCTTGCTCAGGCTGGTTTCCAACTCCTGAGCTCAAAATAATTAGCATTTCTATACACTAATAACAGTCAAGCTGAGAGTCAAATCAAGAACTCAATACCATTTACAACAGCTGCAAAGAAAATAAAATACCTAGAAATATACTTAACCAAGGAGGTGAAAAATCTCTACAAGGAGAACTACAAAACACTGATGAAAGAAATCATAGATGACACCAACAAATGGAAAAACATCCCATGGGAAGAATCAACACAGTTAAGACGTCCATACTGCCCAAAGCAAATTACAGATTCAACACAATTTCCATCAAAATGCCAACATCATTTTTCACAGAGGTAGAAAAAACAATTATAAACTTCATATGGAACCCAAAAAGAGCCTGAATAGCCAAAACAATCCTAAGCAAAAAGAACAAATCTGGAGGCATCACATTCCCTCACTTCAAATTATACAACAAGGCTATATTAACCAAAACAGCATGGTGTTGGTAAAACACAGACTACATAGAGAAATGTAACAGAATAGACAACCCAGAAGGAAAGCCTTATAGCTACAACCAACTGATTTTTAACAAAGCAGACAAAAACATACTCTGGGAAAAGATTCCGTATTCAATAAATGGTGCTGTGCTGGGAAAATTGGAGAGCCACATGGAGAAGAATGAAACTGGATCCCTATCTCTCACCATATACAAAAATTAACTTAAGATGTATAAAAGACGTAAACGTAAAAGCTAAAACCATAAAAATTCTAGAAGAAAACATAAGTTTTCCTAGAAGGGGGAGATGTTGGTCAAAGAATACAAAGTTTCAGTTAGAAATTATTCCTCTAATTTCAGTTAGAAGAATAAGTTCAAGAGATCTGTTGTACAACATGGTTACTGTGGGCAATAAAAATGTATTGTAGTCTTGAAAATGCTAAGAGAGGAGATTTGAAGTGTTCTCACCAGACCAAAGAAATGATAAGGAAGGTAATGCATATGTTAACAAACTTGATTCAGTCATTCCACAATTGTATACATATTTTTAAATAGCATGTTTTACATAATAAATATATACAATTACTATTTGCTAATTAAAATAAATGAATTAAAAAATATTTTAAGTGTTTGTCCATTTTTGTTTCAAGCTTATTTACGAGTTGGTCATTTTGTTATTTCACTGCTTTTTTTTTTTTTTTTTTTTTGAGACAGAGTCTCACTCTTTTGCCCAGGCTAGAGTGAGTGCCGTGGTGTCAGCCTAGCTCACAGCAACCTCAAACTCCTGGGCTCAAGCGATCCTCCTGCCTCAGGCTCCCGAGTAGCTGGGACCACAGGCATGTGCCACCATGCCCGGCTAATTTTTTCTATATATATTTTTAGTTGTCCAATTAATTTCTTTCTGTTTTTGGTAGAGATGGGGTCTCGCTCTTGCTCAGGCTGGTTTCGAACTCCTGAGCTCAAACAATCCGCCTGCCTCGGCCTCCCAGAGAGCTAGGATTACAGGCGTGAGCCACCGCGCCTGGCCTTATTTCACTGTTTTTTTGTGTGTGTCCAGCAACCCAATGGTTTCCTTAATACCTTATCTACATTTCCAGGCATCTTCACGATGTATTTAAAGAATGCGAAGTAATAGTGCCGCTTTATCTCGGCTATGAATACTGAATGTATGGACCAACAGACTGAAGGCCTTTGGTTGCATCTCAGAGGCCCTAGGGCACCATGCTGCTGGCGGAGTCAATCTCTGTGCAGAAGGAGGCAGAGCTGCCACTGGCCAGTGAGAGCCAACCTGAGGAGGGGAGTGGGTGCAGACTTCTTCCCAGTTTGTTCCGGTGTCACATAACTCAGAGTGGAGTTTTTCTTTCATACACGGCTGGCACAGAGGAGACTCCCATACGTATTTAAGTTGAATTAAAGTCCACTGACATGGATTCACATGAAGTCACATTCATCTAAAATGCTAATGGTTCTTTGTGAACTTGGTTTCCCCCAACACTAAGTTCTCCCATGTGACAGGTAAAAAGACTCCTCGTGGGAGCTGAGCGTGGCACTAGTGGGCCCAGCACCAGGCCTCTGGCTTCCCCCACTCCAGTGAGTCTATAGCAAATCCCAGGACAGTCCCACCCTCGACAGGTCACTGAGCACCTTCCGTGTGGAGGCACGTAGCCCTGGGACAAATGCATTGACCCTGGAGGGCTGGGGCATCCACTTGGCATGGGCAGAAGGTGGTTGTTGCGTGGGGAGCTGGGGAGAGCCATGTGCAGAGCCGTGCGCACACAAAGCTGGGTCTTCTTTGTGTGCAATGGGGTCATATTTGGGTGTGCAAATCACAGCTCCAGTCACCATGCGTTGAGCGTGCAGGCAGACTTCTGTGGCCGTAGCCCCAGCTGGGGAACGCAGCACCTAGAACAAGGCAGGAGCAGCGAGATTGGGGATCGGGCTGAACAGGACCCCGAGGAGGCACCGGCTGGGTGTGGGGGGGAGGCTGCGGGCAGTGGAGCTAGGAAGATGCTGCACCCCCGGCCGCTTCCGTCTGCCTCTCATCCTTAGTGTGCCTGGAAAATTCTGTTGAGCTCTGCTCCAGCTACGTTACAGAATAACATTGCGGATGAAATAGATCCTTAAGAGAAACTGCATTTCTGGACCCAGCTGCCTGCCTACAGGGAGCTGAGCCTGTCGGGCCCAAAGTTTCATGTAGAGTTTGCTGCACACTCACTGTCCAGAGCCCTCTCCAACTCAGCAGGTCCAAGCCGGAGCTGTGGCTGCTCCCCCCACACCACCAGGAAACCCATCTGTTTTATTTACCCCGTCTCAGTAAATCACAAGCTGACTCCAGCTGCAGGGGTTTCAGTGAGCAGGAACCCTGTGTCCTGCTCCCCTTCGGCCCATCAGCAAGTCTCTAGGCCCTCCCGGCTGCTGCTCCCTGCCCTCCAGGGACCTTCCTTACCCGTGCCTGGTGTAAGAGTCACCCTTCTGCCTGGGCTTTGTTCCTGCTACACTGCCAGCTCCCAGAGAGCAGGGCTTCCTGCACCCCATCCTCAGGAAGTGACAGCTGTGCTGAGCCACAGGGAAGTAGAAGGACCACTGTACACCTGTCTGCTGTCCACACTCGCCTACACAGGTTCTAGTGGGTCCCTGTCCTGTGCACTGCAATGACCACATTGGTCCCTCTTGGCTGCTGGCATAATGCCCAAGCCCCAATCCTGCAAGCCTTGTCATGCAAGCTCCGCTGTCACTTGGGCCTCTCCAGCTGTGCCCTTTGTTCCCTGCACCTATGTCTGGCCTTTGAGTTTGCTGCTCATTTTTCTGGAATGTTCTTTACTCAGACCTCTGCAGGGCTGCTCCTTCCCCCATCAGGGTCCCACATGTGTTCCCTCTTCCATGATCCACACCAGCCTCACTGGCGGAGCCTCGCCACCCCCAAAAGCTGTTGAGTTCCTCCCTGCTGAAGCCTCATGTGGGCACACAGCACCCAGAAAACGCCAGGGCACGCCTGAGTCGCAACGACAGCAAGGAGAGGAAGTAGGCACGTGTACTTGGCCGTGGGTGTGAGGACTGGCAGACCCACTTCTATCCCGCCAGAAGCTGAGTCTTAAGTCCACCTCTCAGTGCCCACAGGAGAGACAGCTTTCTCGGTCAGCCCATGATACCCCCTCAAGAACCACTGAGCAAAATTAGAGTGTCTTACAGCTGGTAGGATTTTTAAACATTATTCAATTTTCACACGATTGTTTTATAGATTGTGCAATTATCTGGACATTCCAGAGACTAAGTAACTAAAACACAAGGATCACCCACAGGCAGTAAAATACAATATTAACTTTCAGCCCTAGAAACATTGTCCAGTTCCTTCTGAGAAGTCTGGGCACAGGGGCAATGCCTCCAGCGACCAGGCCAGGAGGGTCTGATCTCTCCTGAAAGGAAAGACATATTGTGGGCTTCTATGGCTGAGGGCGTCTTCAGTTTTCAGTTACTCAAACAGAAGGCAGAGCTGAGCTCCTAGGGTCGTTGGGTACAAACTCCGTTCTTCATAAAGGGAGTGGGGGAAGGTCTCCAATCTTTTCCTTTCAGGTGTTGAGTTATCTTGGGATGGGATGGACAGGGATAGCTTCATCAGGAGGTCATGGCTGTGCTGAGTCCCACAGGAGGGATGTCACTTCCTCAGGTGCCAGGGGCCCAGGCCATGGGCTGGGGTGGGGACAGCCAGGGCAGGGCCCTCTCATTCGCTGACCAGTTCTCTGATGGTAAATTCAGGGTCTTCAGGGCTGTGAACAAACGTTCAGGGGAGTGCAGGATTGAGGATGGCCTGACTGACACCCAGACTCTTGTCCAGCGGCAGGAGCCTGTGACCTTGGTGCCTCTGGCCAGTCCTGAGGATGGAGGAGGCATCATGGCACGGGCATATTCAGAGCCAGACATCAATCCTCACATCTCCATGGAACAGGTTCCCACCTCAAACAGACAGGGATCGGGGAGCCAGAAGCTCTGCCCTCCGGGAGTTGAGAGTATAGCAGGAATCAAGCCCAAACAGAAGGATAACTCTTACACCAGGCATAAGGGTAAGGTGTCTGTGGGAAGAGCAGGGGAGGCAGCAGAAATAGCATGTGCAAAGCCCCTGTGACAGGTGGGAAGAAGGGCCACGTGGCTGGAGCATGACAGGAAGGTAGGGGAAGATGGAGGTGGTCCAGGTCCGGGGCTCTCTGACTGTGGTCAGATGCTTGGGTTTCGTCTGTTGTGCTATGAGAAGCCATAACAGGTTTTGAGCAGGAGATAACAGAATCTGGTTTACCTTACAGGGCCCTCATAGGGACAGCATGATGTGGACAACCCGGTGACACTGCAGGAAAGGCAATGGGGGTGGGGGTAGCTGTGAGGCTGTGGGAACTAGAGGTGCCAAGGGGTGCCCTGGGTCTCTGCAAAGGAGATGCCGTGAAGGGACCAGAGAAGCTGGCTGGCCTTCTCCAGCGATGTGGCATGTGCTGCCCTGAGATGCCGGACAATGACGGGCTGGGGACGGACAGACCCCGGATCTGGAATGTTACTCTAGGAACCTTTCCCTTGGGAGCCCTATGCTTCTGTGTCTAGCAAAGTTCTCTAAGAGGTTTGCTAGTTCTCTCATCTTTCCCATATGCATGAGTGGATCCAATGTGGAAGGTATTTCCATACCCGGGTACTAAGCAGGGTTTAAAAGCGTTTGATATCTGTCATCTTCTATTGAATCTTCCCACCTTTCTCAACGATTTGATTTTTAAAAACGTACAGATGATAAGATGGACTTGAGAATCCTCTACTACCTTTGTCCGTTTTTAAGCTAAGAGAGCCACTATTTTGCCCTCGTCCCAGCCTGACAGTCCCAGTGCAGAGGTCAGCTTTCCCACTCCAGGGAACCGGGGTTGGGCTCGGGACCTCCCTGGCTGGGTCCCCTCCGGCCATGCCAGCCTGCTACCTGCCAAGGCCCACCGGCCCAGGGACGCTCCTGCTCTGTCCTCTCGGTGCCTGCGGCCACTCAAGCCGCAGCTCGTCCCGGGGATCCCCGGAGCCCGCAGGCCACCGCCTGCACCTGTTGTGCCCTGCGTCCGCCAGGGACCTCGACCCCTAGCAGCCGTGCCCAGGCGGCCGGCAGCCCCCTGGGGCGTGGAAGGCTCGGGGCACAGTAGGCGCGGCGTCGAAAGGGGCACAGGCATAGGCAGAGCGCAGGGGGGCGCGTTGGGGCACAAGGGCGTGGGGTGTGTGGGCATGACGGGGCGCAGTGGGGCAAGGGGCGCGGGACGCGGCGGCGGGGGTCGCGGAGGGGCGGAGGCGCAGGGGCGAGTTGGGGCGGGGGCGGAGAGGCACTGGACGCAGTGGCGGGGGTCGCGGGATGCGGCGGGGGGGGCGTTGGGGCGGAGGCGCAGGGGCGCGGCGGGCCAGGCGGGGCGCCCTCCACCGTCCTCAGCCGCCCGCGTGCGTCCGGCACGGCGCTCCCGCCTGGAAACAGGAGACTAATCGGCACAAGCCCCGCCCGCCGCCGCGCGCCGCCGCGTGTCCCCGCCCGCGCGGTCGGTCGGAGCGCGGCTCAGCGGCGCGGCGGCGGCTCGGCACGGCGGCGGCCGGGCGCAGGCGGGCGGGCGGAGCAGCGGACGGCGCCGAGGCCGCCCCACGCGCCGGGCTCGCGGCGGCGGAGCGCGCCGGACTCGTCGGGGCCCGCGGCCGCCCGCACCTTTCAATGGGCAGCTCGCACTTGCTCAACAAGGGCCTGCCTCTCGGTAAGGCCGCGCGCGCGCATTTCCGGCCCGGCGGGGGCGGGGCGGGGGCGGACCGAGCGCGCGCCCGCGGGGCCGCCGCCTTTGTGTGCGAGTGCGCGTGCGCATCAGGGGCCGCGCGTCGCCGCGGGCGGGGTCAGGGTCGTGCGCATGCGCGAGCAGCAACGTGCGAGTGCGCGTGCGCCAATGTCCTGTCCCTCTCCGCCCCGCCCTCGGCCCGCGCAGGTGACACAAAGGGGCCCGCGGGCCTGGGGGCGACCCCTGTGGACCTCCGGCCCCACCCCAGCCAGACCCGGGCCCCATCGGACCCTCATCTCTACCAGACCCCGGCCCCACCCCAACCAAACCCCTCAGCCCAACCGGACCTCCGGCGCCACCGGACCCCGGGACTGCCCCAGGCACCCTGGTCCTATTAGGCCTCAGCCCCACCTGGCCCCCGCCGCACTGGACCCCAGTCTCTGGCCATGGCCCCGAAACCTGGCCTCTGGCTCCAGCCCTGTCCAGTCCACCTGCTGGAGCCAGACCAGCCTGAGTGATCAGTCTGACTTATCGGCCTTATGCGAGGTTTCTCCCGGTTACGTTCCCTGGAGGGCGGGACATGCTGCTGTGTGTTTCACCTGCTTCGTAGCTCACTGCACAAAATTAACTCCAGGCGACTTGCTTTGAAAGAAAGAGAGTTCTGTCTTCTCAGCAGCTGGTTGTGTGGTGGCAGGGGAGGCAAGGTTGTGCCCCTCACACGGGGGTTTGTCCCTGAAGAGCAGGCGCTCAGCTGCCTGTCCGTCATGGCTGTTCTTGTGCTTAGTTTTGGTAGCAGGGCTCGGATCACCATTTGAGTTGTTTTCCATTTTTAAAAATGTGTAGAATTTTAATGGTCCAGCTGGTGGGGAGGGCAGCCCTTCCCCTGACGGCCCTCAGCCCCGGGGCCCCAAGTAGCCATTACACGTGGTCTCTGCACCCGCACTCTGCTCTGGGTCGCCGGTTCCCACCTTGATAATTCCGGGGGAGGGGGGCGATTTGGACTCAGTTCTGCTTGTCACCAGGGCACCTTTCCCTGTTTGCTGTGTGCTCTCACTGGCAGGAAATGCAGCATTGGGGGGCCTGAGCCTGAGGGCTGAGGGCCTGGGAGGGAGTGGGCTCGGTTGGGCCGCCCCTGGGCTGCTGACTCGGGGCTAGGCATTAGTCGTGGCCCCGGCCCTGGAAGCACCTTAGCAGGCCATTCTGCCTGCCGGTGGCCATTTTGCAGAGCCTGCCATGTCAGCTTGGGCCTTCCTCCTAGGAGGGCGGTTCCAGGGTGTGGCAGGGGAGGGGCCGGGCGGGGCGCCTGGGTGGGTGAGGGGCTGCTCTTGCTTCTTCTTTTTCCTGGCCACCCCATCCTCCCCAAGGCTGTGCCCATGCCAGCTGTGAAGTCAGAGCCAGAAGCTCCTGGCTCCCTGAAGGCCTGTGAGAGGGAGGAGGCCACCGCTGCACCTGAGTGGGCAGGGTTGCAGGCTAGAACTTTCTCTGGCTGAGTGCCCAGCCCAGCCCTCTGCCTCTGGGCATGCCACAGAGGGCTGCCTTAGAGCCAGTGCCATGTGTGGAAACAGAAGAAGCCGGCAACCTGGCCAGGGCCCAGACCCCTTCTCATGGTAATGGTTTCCTCCTGATCACTCAGGACAAAATAACGTTCTAGCTAGGGAAGAGGTAAGGAGGTCAGGCTTCTTTCCAGCTCTGAACAATCAGGAATGTGGCGAGTGAGTCAGGTTGTAAGTGGGGCCCAGAGCTAGGACGGTGGGTGGGCTGGGGGCACAGGGTGGTCTTCTTCATCCAGCCCAAGCCTTGCCTTCTCCAGGGTCCCCGTGTCTGTACACTCCCCATGTCCCCCGGGTTCCCCATTCACCGTGTGTACAAACACGTTAGAGCACATGTTCAGTATACAGGAGAGTGTAGAGAAGGAACCCCTCCCCCCCTGCCCCTTGCCGCCCTGTGTTGGCATGTGGGGGCCCATGAGCTGTGTGCAGGCCAGCTCCCATGGGAGCAGTGTCCTTGCCCAGCTCCTGGAGGAGTGACCACAGTGGGCAAGAGTGCAGGTGTGTGTGTCCTGGCGTCAGATTCTGGCTGTACCCTGGCCAGGGTGTGCCCTTTCTGTGTCCCCATCTGCAACACGGGGTAACCGTGGTGATGTGCGGTTCAAAGCCATGAGCACGTGCGGTGCTCAGGGTCATGCTGGGCCACGCAGTGGGCACTGGGGGCAGCACTGTGCTCAGGAGCCGAGTGTTTGCTGTAGTTATTGAGGACAGTCTCGGAGCCACCTTTCGTCCAGAAGTTTGTCAGTGTTGCTCTGCCGACCTGGGGGCTGTTAGGGAGGTGGGTTCCGGCTGGGATCTCACCTGCCTCCTGCCCCTTGGTCTCCTTGGCCATGTGCTGCCACTGTGTCTCATCTGGGCACAGCCTTGTCAGTTCCGCCAGACCTGCAGGTGCCTCTTCTCTTTCTGTGGTTTTACTGCCCGTCTTTGGGCACGTGCTTTAATCTGGGTGTTGTCTATAAGGACATGCACTTGGGCTGCATCTGGCCTCCCATGGGCACCTCCGCCGACCACTCGAGCACTCTTATGTTCTTCCCACTGCCCGGCCTTTTCTGGGGCCTCCGTCATGTCTCCAATGTGCGGTTTCATCCTGTTCGGCCTTAACCAGGGTGGCTCGTGGGTTCCCTGGAATTCTGTGAGATAGGTTCATGGCTGGGGATGTCCCTCCTGGACATGTCAACCTGAGGACACTACAGTGGTGGGGAGTCCTGGCTGGGGTGCACGGGCTGGGAGGCGGGGCTGGTCCTGCCACTCTGCTGAGGTCCTGGCAAGTGTCCCAGGTCAAGCCCTAGCCTGTGGGCCTGGGCCCGGCTCAGGAGTGACCGGAGGTGCCGGTCCGTGTGCCTCTGCCCAGGGCTGGGGCACCGCTGTCTGGACACTGATTGTCTGGCAAACTGTCACTTGGTACATGCTCAATACATGTGTACTGGAGGAGCCCCTGTGGCAGAAGTGACCACCGCTGCAGGAGGAAGGCCCCATGCTCAGAGAGGACCAGTAACTCCCTTAGGGTCCCGTGTGCGATTCAAGCTGGCTCGCACCGGCCTGGCAGTTTTTCAGATTTTCCTCTGCTATTTGTCACCTGCCCTTTGAACTTCATGTGGCCAGCGCCCCAGAGTAGCCTGGACTGAGTTGTCGGCAGCTTGGTATAGTGGTGCTGGGAAGTTTCAGCTGCACCACTGCATGTCACTGAGGACCCGTCTGTGGGTAGATCTGTGTACCACCTGTGATCTGATGTCCCCTGTGGAGTGCCCAAGTCAAAGGCACGTGTGTTGAGAGGGTTTGTAATCCTGTGGTGACTCCTTCTAGAAAGATTTGCAGTTTTTAACTCTGCTAGCAGTGGGAGGGAGGACTGGTGGTGCTGACAGGGCTGAGGCCTGGCTCAAAGCCCAGGGTGTCCAGGATGTGGAGGAGGCAGCCATTTGTGCCACTCTGGTCCTGCCGTTTAACCATGTCACCTGAGGGAAAGCTTGCCGGCGCCTCTCTTGGGGTCCTCTGACCGTCACCGGGCATCCGCAGTCTCAAGTGCTCCAACGTCTGCCACAGTGGCTGGTGCACCACCGCCCCGGGCAGGGCAATCCCTGAGGTGCCGCCACATCATGGACCGCACACATGCATGGTCTTTGCCTCCAGGAAACTTTGTTGTTGCCCCCACGAAGCCAGAAATCTCTTGGGTAGCCCACTGTCAGCTGAATATTAACCCACGTCATCCCTCTGGGTGATCCCACAGCACCCCTGGTCAGCCCAGACCACTGCCAGCCCTCACGGCGGTGAAGCAGAGTGAGGACTGGCTGGCTGGCGAGAGGCTGGGACGGCAGCGGACCCTTTCTGAACCCTCCCCAGGGTGGCCCTTGCCTCCCCAGGCCCGGTGTGGCTCAGACTGCCCATCTGTGACATGGAGGCCTGTTCTCCAGTGTGAGGCATCTAAATTTTGTGACTTTTACATCCTGTGACATCTTCAGGATGTCCCGTTTAGGAGGGCAGGGAGGGCGCGATAGCCCTAAATAACGTGCTGTGTCTTTCAGTGAGGATAAAATTCTCATTTCTTGCATGAGTTCTGAGGTGTCCTAAAGCCCACAGGGTACCTGTGCATACATGCACATAGATGCCTGGGGACATGTGAGTCGAGGACATCCCTGGGGATTAGTCTTGGTGGTAAATCGTGCCTCTTAGCACAATTTTTGTTCCATGTCTTTCCTGCCCTGCAGTATAAGCGCCAGCAGGCCCTGAGGAGTGGAGTGTCTCCCTGGTTCTCACAGATGCTGTCCCCAGAAGTACCGTGTCTATGTCAGGGTGACGTTGGCAGTGTCCGTCCTGGTGTCGGTTTTCCATGGCTCTGTGCTCTCTGCCCAGGGATTCCACGTTGCCCTCGGGCTTCCTCACCTTCTCTGGCCTGTTCCCGGCAGAAGCTCAGTACCCTCCAGGCAGCAGGTGGCTCCATCTCGGCCGGGAAGGGTTCTGGGTCAGCTCCTGCCCTGGGCAGCACAGCCAGGCCCTAGTCCTTGTGCCTCCACGCCTGGACAGCCAAAGCAACGGCTCATGGACGCCCAGGTGCTGTTTTGGTGGGGACTAGCCAGCAGGACAGCTTTGTGAGCAGAGAAGGCTGCCCAGGCCAATGCCAGCTTTCTAGCCCAGAGTAATACCTAGAGGGGGATGGGACAGGGCAAGGCTCTTCCGGTTTTAGGGGAGCCCTTCTGGGCAGTGGCATTAAGGAGGGGGTAGCAGATGGCCCAAGGAGTTGGCCGCACAGTCTTGTGGGAAGCCTGTCCTGGCGGAGGGTCTGGCTGCAGGCAGGGGGAGGAGCTGCGCTGAGCTTGGTTTCATTCCCAGGATTGGGGACGCAGTTGGAGAGTGTTAAGCAGAGGTACAATGTGCTCTGTCTTCTATGAGGACAGGGAGAGGATGAGGCCATGTGGGTGTGGGAGCTCTCGGGATCAGGGAGGCTGGAGGGACGCAGGGGACAGAGCACCAGTGGCTGCTGAGTCTGGGCCTGAGCAGGAGGGGTAGGGCCCGTTACCAAAGCTGGGGAGGAGAGGGGCTGCTTCGGGCGAGTCTGGGACAGCTGAGTTTGGCAGGTGTGAGTGGCTGGGATGCTGGAGTCCTGGCTGGGCAGGGCTGGCGCAGCCTGGGGTGGTGACAGCTCAAAGCAGGAGCATGGTCCTGCTGAGGTTGTCCGAGAGAGCGCCAGGTACACCTCCTAATCCTTCCCAGGAGTGACTGCCCAGTGGGAAAGACCCACACCCAGCACACGCATGGCTTAGGGCTGAGTGGGCAGGCGTGGCCCACAGGAGGGAGGACCCAGCGGGCAGCTGGTGACGTGGGGCGGTCAACACAGTGCCAGGAGGCCCTGGGGTCATCTGGCTGGTGCCCTGTGGCAGCCCCTGGGGCCTGCTGTCACCAGGGTACCCAGGGGGCTCCTGTCTCTTGCCTTGTTTTTAAAGTAAATTTTTACTTTAAAACAGTTTCAGATTTACATAAAAATCATGAAGAGGGTACAGAGTCGGCACGTACCCGCGCTCATTCCCATGTCGCTTCCTGGTGTGTGTTCTTAGGAAGTCAGAAGAGGTACCAGTGTTTGTAAGCGGGAAACAGCCAGGTTTCCCATTTTGCGTTTTCTTCAGATACCTGCGTCGTTAGGCTGGAAGGTGTGTGCGGCTGTGCGATTCTGATGAGGGCTGGGGCAGGTGGGCCCCTTCTGGGAGCCCCGTGACTTCGCCTCAGAGTGGGGTAGTTACAGGTGGGTCCATCCTCGGCAGGTGCAGAGTCCTTGACCCCTGGGAAGGCCCATGGGAGGCCAGTTCCCAGGTGAGGCAAGGTGGCTGAGGGCTTCTGGGCCTTGTGTCAAGTTGGGGCCGCAGTACTGGACAACAGCCATCAGCAGGGAAGCCTTGCCCGGCATGGGGGCTGCCTCGTGGGTGAGTCGTGTCCCAAGGGTGGGCAGGTGGTGGAGAGAGCTGTCCCATTGTAGAGGAGGCCACACCTGCCCCCCGCCTGCCCCAGAGTATTTCCAGGATGGGGGCCCCCGTTTACTCTGAACCTCTGGCAGTTTTAGGGGAGCAAGTAGCTCTGGGCCCCTGCAGTGCAGGGTGTAGCCCCACAGCCCGGGGAGCTCTGCGTGGCTCGGGGCGTCCCTCCCACGGTGTCCTCAACCCTCCCTCCTTCTGCAGGTTTGCCTGAGGAGCTCTGGGCGACTGGGGTGGGCTTTCCTGCCTGGACTTTCCCCTCAGAGCAGCTAGTCTGACGAGCATTGGCCAGTTCTGATGAGCACTGAGCAGTATTCATGAGCACTGACCAGTAGTAGGCTAGAGTGAGCTGTATTGATGGGCATTGATGAGCACTGACCAGTACGGGGCTAGAATAAGCTCTATTGATGAGTACTGATGAGCATTGACCAGTACCGAGCCAGAATAAGCTCTATTGATGAGTACTGACGAGCATTGACCAGTACCGGGCTAGAGCAAACCATACTGATGAGTCTGAACAGACGTGGATAGTGCAGTGCTGTGTCTTCTGGCAGAGCTGGCTTTGATGGGGAGGGGGGCGCGTACACTCACGCAGTTTTCTCTTGTCCTTTTAGTTTCTGTTTCGTGCAGAGTATGGGTGTTGGGCATGCAGCCTAGTAGTGCAGGAGGCCTCAGCACAGGTTATGCGGCCTGGTCTGGGGGCAGGATCCCTTCCTCCTGCATTAGGGTCAGCCCCTGTATGGAGCGCTCGTGCCAAGGTTGGGGAGCAGGCGCTTGGGCAGCTCAGGAACTCTTCCGAGGGCCGAGTAATCGGCGCTCACTTCTACCCCCAGCCTCCCAGCTGCATCCCTGACAGGTCTTGGCTGCCTGCCGGGCAGGAAGGCCCCCAGGTGCTCCTTGCCCTGTGTGTGTCTGGGTGTCATGGCCCACGCCCTCAGCTCCCTGTGCTGAGCATTGTTTTGGGGAGAATCTATTGACTGTTGCTGGGACACTGCATGCAGGCATGGCAGGTGGCACAGTGCAGGGCCCGGGTGGGCAGTGTGGGTAGAACATTGGGGAGCTGGCATCACAAGGCCCTGCCCCAGGCAGCCTCCTTGGAAGTCCAGTGTCCCTGCCTGGTCATAGAACCCCAGGAATTGGCAACATGGCATAGAAGCTTCCAGAACCAGCAGGCAGACCCACGTCTGCAGTTTCCTTGCCCCAGCCTAGGCAGCTGCATACTCTGTGCCTTTAGCTCCTGGTTCTTGGATGCTGGGGGGTCTGGGTGGGGCCAGAGGCCATGGGAGTGGCTGTTCCCATGTCCAGGTGACCTTGGGGGCCAGCCTCAGGCCTGGAACCACAAATACAGGGTGGATATCTCGCCTGTCTGTGGCAGGAGCCAAGGGCCCTTGGCCGGCAGCAGCCCTTGGGTTCCAGGTAGGTCTCAGCCGGCGCCTTGGGTGTTAGCAGAGTAGCAAAAAGGTTCACTTTTTTGGTGGCGTTTCCTGGAGCTTGAGAGTTTTAGTCGGCCCTCGATGGTGTTTTAATGTGTCTCTTGTGTTTGATTTTTAGTAAGACTTTGAACCCGACGCAGGCTTCAGTGGTTGCCGTGGATCAGAAGCGTGAGTGCTTTGGCTCGAGACAATTAAAGACGTGGGATGAGGCTCCGAGACAGGACGCGGTTCTGCCTGGGGATTCTGAAGATAAAAAGCTTTGAAAAGTCGAATTCATGGTCGTGGAAACCGAGCCCATATTAAGAAATGTCAGGTTGGTAGGGGTCCTGGAGTCTGAGCAGGTTGAAGCTGGTCTCTCTGTGAACGTGTGAAGGAGGAACATTGGGGACGTGTGACCTCACTCTCCTTAATGTTGGGGGGCCTGGCTGTGTGGGTGTCAGGCCTGCCTGCTGCCACAGCTTGTGTACACTGGGCAGGGACATGGGTTGTCCCCCGAGGAGGATTTCCCTGTGTTTCCAGTGGGCCGCCAGCAGCAGGCGGCAGAGCACAGCCTCGGTTAGGCCTTCACACAGCATCTGCTGTTGGCTTCTGTCAGAAGGGATCCCCAGAGAGGCGCGCAGGTGGGTGATGAGGCCAGGTCTTGCCTGTAGGAGACCAAGGGTGGGGCCTTGGGGCCTTGCGGAGCCCCAGATGAAGATGGGGAAATCCCGGCCACCTGCCATCCGGCCAGGGAACAAGAAGGGCAGGACCGCAGGTTGTGGTCGAGTTTGCTCCTTTTGCCCCTTTTGTGTTTTCAGGCCTTGGAAGTGCAGAGTCAATGAACACAGTTCTAGGTTACGGTGCTGCTACCGCGAGACTTAGTCCAACGAGGGTTAGTCACGCCTGGCTACCTCCCTGGGCATGTCCCCTGAGCCCACCGAGGGCCCAAGGGCATGTCATATGGGAGACCCCTGGCTTGGAGGTCTGGGGCAGCTCTGTGGGTGGTGGTAGGAGGCACCACATGGTGGGGCCTGGTGTTCTGAACTGCTCCCCTCAGACGGCAGGGCCCCTCCCCTTCCTTCCAGTGAGGGACTGGGCCCTGGCCACACCAGCACCTGGGCATCCTCCCCAGGCAGTTCTCACGTGGCTGAGTTGTTTGCAGGGTGAAGCTGAGCATTGGGCTCCCGCCAGGTTGAACTCCGAGGTCCACAGGTGAGGTGTCTGCTGCCTTGCCCGGGTGTGGGTTCAAACACTCTGCTGAGGTCCCTGAGAGGTCTGGGCACATGTGTTATGTCTGTCCACGTTAGCCTCATCAGAAACTGAAGCTGAGGAATGTAAGAGTAGGTGTTTATCAATTCACTTAAAAATGCCAATAATAAACTCATTCCATGCTAAACACATGGCGTTCAATGTGAGGTGTAACTCCGTTCCAAGCCATGCTTGCATGTGTACATGTCCCTGCCGGCTGGCATGGTGGAGACAGCTGGCCGTGTCCACAGTGGGTACTGAGTGTTGCACCGCGGTGGGCGCTCATCTAGAGAGAACTGGAGGGAAAGGCAAACCACGGGGCTGCCAGCGCCTCCTCGTTTCGACTGCAGATCCCACACCTGGGGAGCAGCTGGCCTGGGTGGGTCCCAGCACCTTGACCGTTGGAGGTGAGTGGGTGGAATGGCCATCGTCTTCTGGGACAAGCTGGAGCTCGAGGACCTCGGGAGGGAGCGTGTGTGGCGGCCAGCACAGGGGTATGGGCCCCACTGCGCCTGGAGTCTTGGTCTGGCAGCCTCAAACCCAAACCCAGCTGCATTCTAGCTTTGGGTGATCAGTGGAGACCTGTGCACCATCTCCGGCAGGCGTCCACTCTGGCCTGGAAGCACACTCGGTGTGACTGATGCTGCATGTGGATGGCGGCGCGGGCCTGCCCACAGGACGTTGCTTTCTTGTGACTCGATCCTGAGAGGCACTTCCCTGCTCCCCAGCCGCTGACAGCTCGGGCGCCTGCCGAACTCTGCACACGCACAGGCAGGCCAGGGCCGGAGACCCAGTTGAGCGTGCGGCGTGGCCACCTGGGGCAGCCATCAGGGCCTCCTGCGGCTGTGGTCTGTGGCAGAGCCTGCTCGGTCACTCTGCTTCTTGGTCCTCGCCCTGTGCCCTCTCCACTGCCTCTCCCACTGGCTGACTGTTCCTAGGGCTCCTCAGTCTCTGGGAGTGAGTCTGTGAGGCTCCAGGGGGTGGATGACTGGGCCCCCGCCCCAGCTCCAGTGCTGCCCGGCCGCCGAGGTACGGGGTCATGGTGGCCACAATGCTGTCTGCCCGGCACAGGATGGGTGGGCTTGTGCTACACCTCGAAGCCCTTATTTCTCCAACTGGACCCCGAGTGAGATTTAGTTGTGTCACATTTGGAAAGAGTTGGTTTTTAATAATTCTCAACCTCTTGCTCTGGGAGGGTCAGGGATTCTGAGTATATTCTAATAGGATTTTACCCTTTTCTCCCTTTGCACTATTTTTTGCCTTTTCAAATCTACAAACAGAAACGGTGCCAGGCAGGGGTCTTGCGAAAGCACACTTGGGATCCGCCAGGTGGCCTGGGCAGCCACACTGGGGTGTTTCCCCAAGGCCCTTGTGTGTAATCTGCACATTCCCATGTCCACAGGGTGGCCCTGCAGCTGGGCAGAGCACAGCTCCCCACCTCCCAGTCTGCCACCTCCCAGAGATCCCAAGGTCTCTGAGGGTCCCCAGCGTTTGCCCTAGGGGACAGTTGCCATCCGTCTGTGTCCATGCAGGTCTCAGTGAGCTGTAGCAAAGGCCAGGTTGTCTTTCCCACCAATTTTTAATTTACTTCTTACAGAGGTCCACATGACTGGACATTCAGAGTAGAAGGTCCTCGGGGAGGGCCCTCTTTAGCCCCTGTGGGCAGTGGGCAGCGGGCAGTGGCGTAGCAGACTTGGCCTGGTCTGTGGTGCTACAGGAGCTGAGCTTTCTGCTCCTGTCTTGCAGGCGTCCGACCTCCGATCATGAACGGACCCCTGCACCCACGGCCCCTCGTGGCGCTGCTTGACGGCCGGGACTGTACAGTGGAGATGCCCATTTTGAAAGACGTGGCCACCGTGGCCTTCTGTGACGCGCAGTCCACGCAGGAGATCCACGAGAAGGTAACACTCCGCACCTTCACCTGGGCTGGCAGACCTTCATGTGGGCATGAGGAGGGGTACAGAGTGCGAGTGGGTCCTTGGGCCATGGCCAAGCATGCATGTAGTGCTGGTCTCTGGCTATGATCAGTCTGAGTGCCACTGGGGACAGGAGTGGCCCCTGCCATAGTCAGCTCAGCCTTGTCAGGAGGTGGCGGCTGGATGTGGGACTGGCTTCTCGGTTCATTTTCTTCATAACCAGTGTTTTCCCAGGAAACACGTCCTTGGGATGTTGGCCCAAGTTGCTGGAGGCCAGAATGCTCTGCTTCCTCCTGGGCCCGGTCAGCACCGTTCTTCACCCGGCAGTCTCAGCACTGCCACTGCACCTCCCCGGCTCATGTGCGCGCTGGGTAGCTTTTGGGCAGCTTTCACACTCCGTGTCTGGTCGGGGAACTCCAGGACTCCCCAGTGATGAGAAATAGGCCAGTCTGTACTACTTGGAATCATGACCCAGGGATTCAGGAACAGCCTTTCTACTGATGGCAGATGAAGAAGCCAGACAAAGTTCTTTAAAAATCTAACAAGCCACAAAGAGCGGACAGAACAGGACCAGTCGCAGGCTGCCACCAGGAGAGGCCCAGAACCTGTGGGAATGAACAGGCCACACAAGCTTGTGCAGCAGCCTGTTAGCATCCACATCAGACCTTGCGCTTGGATCATGGGTCACCCTGCACTGCCGTGACCCAGGTGCCTGGCAGGGCAGCCCTCTGTAGAGGAAGATGCAGTGGCGGGCACGTGCCCCCCAGGTAACAGGTAACCAGACAGGCAAGCAGAGAAGATGCCGTGAGCCAAGCCCAGCAGGAGCAGACAGGCAGCTCGACCGCCAGGGGCTCCAGCTACTGCCTTGGGACGACTGCCGACACCACAGCCGAAGAGATGAAAGCTGGTAACTCTGCAGAGTGAGGTAGCAGATCTAGAGGAGGAAAAATTACAGATTACAAATTGCCAAAGCCAGAAGTAGGACTTGTGGGGCAGATTTCACAGCCATCTGGGCATCAGCAGCCAGGAGGGCGGGGAGGAGTCTCAGTCCAGACATGGCAGGGTGACAGAGGGACGGAGGGCGGGGAGGAGCAGACAGCTTTCATGGAAACCCCAGGGAATAAGGGCGGGAAGGGGCTAGAAACACAATGTGGTGAGGCAGCGGCAGAGGGTCTCCAAAACTGACGGAAGAGCACGTGCAGTGAGTCTGCTGGGCACCTGCCCTGGGACAGCCGCGCTGGAGGGGCTTTGGCGGTTTCTTTCAGGGTTAAACGTGCACTCCCAATACGACCCGGCGGGCACGCTCCTAGGGATGTGGCGCTCACGTCTGCACAAACCTGCACGTGATGGTTCACGGCAGATGCCGTGGAATCCTACTTAGCAAGGACAGGAACAAACTGTCGATACTTGCAGCGCATTGGGTGGGTCTCCGTGGCGTTCTGCCAGTGAAAAAGACTCATTTTGAAAGGTTAGGTTGCGTTTCATTCCCTTCATTCTCGAGTAAGGTGGTGATGTCGGGAAACAGTTGCCGGGGTGGGTTGAGGGAAACGGGGGGCTTGGAAGAGTTAAGGAGAAGTGCTTCGGACAGTGGCCTTCGGACAGTGCTGTGTCCTGCCATAGTGGCAGCTACTCAGATCAACATGTGATAAGTTACAGAGGCCGGTACACGCGCATGCACGCGAGGGAAAAACGGAGAAACCGAGTAAGGCGCACACCTTGAGCCCGTGTGTGGCACCGGTGTTGGGTTTGAGCAGTGACCTGGCTGTGGACGAGGTCCCCGTGGGGAGTGGAGCAAGCACGCAGGAGCCCTCTGGACTATTTCGGCAACCTCTTGTGAATCTTAAACGATTTCAAATTAAAAACAATATATGGAACGAAAAAGACATACAGATAGAAAATTTTCAAAATCATAAATAATACCGAAATTTTGCCAATAAATTTGAAAACTAAGACAAAACAGATGTTTTATTCTAAAATCATAATATGTCAAAACTGCCTTAGGCTGGGCATGGTGGCATGGCCCTGTAGTCCCAGCTACTTGGGAGGCTGAGGCAGGAGGGTCGCTGGAGCCAGGAGTTTGAGGCTGCAGTGGGCTATGATGACGCCACCGTACTCCACCTGAGGCGACAGAGTGAGACTCTGTCTCTGTGTTCATGTAAGGTGCAAGTAAATAAGTGGACAGAGACCCTGGCTGGGGGATAAGGGCAGGGGCGGGGCCTCAGAGGGACAGCAGACTGTCCCCACCTGACAGGCAGATGGCATCCTATTTTATTCTTTGACTAAAAGAAACATTAAGAACTGCTAATTCGTATCGCCGAGAGAGGTGCAGTAACGCCTCGTTGTACGGAGCAGGTGTGGCGGAAAAGAATCATCAGAGAACTAGAAAGAGCCCTTGGAAATGAAAAATATGAGTGAAAATCTAATTGTAGTAGGAAGCTTAGAGATAGTCAAGGAATCTCAGAGGAAAGAGGGAAAAACTGAGATGGAAAGGCCTCCTGGGAGCTCTGTGCCAGAGTCCGCTGGTGCCAGCCATGCCCTCGAGTCCCTGTGTCTCCATAGCACGTAGTCTTGAATAGGGACTTTGTTTCCCAAGCTTTCTTGCCACTAGGTGTGACCAAGTGACTAAGTACCGACAAGGGAGAGGTAAGCAGAAGTTTTGTGTGCGGATCCCTCCTCCTTCTCTTTGCAGACTGGAAACCCGATGTGATGGGTGGAGCCTGGGCAGCTACCCTGGACCGTGAGGGAATGGGGAGCAATGAGGCAGGAGCCTGGGACCCCGATGGCTGTGGAGATGTCTCCAGGCGCTGGTGTGGGAGGGAATTGCGTCCCTACTACTCAGGAATTTCTGCTGCTGGGAGCAGAAACTTCCCTTGCAGCTGGTTGGATGTCGGGTGTTATCTGGGTGCTGTAGAACAGAAGGTGATGTTCTTAATGTAACAAGATGATGAGGAAAAACTCCAGAGCTAAGTGGGGATTTCAGCTCTCTTGCCACAATCCTAGGAAGAACGTCAGAGGGCACCCAAGATGCTCTGCTGTTCAGGGTCAGGAGACTGGACCGCCCAGCCCACACTGCCAGCTTCAGAACTTCTGTGGGAAAACCACACTCAGTCCGGATTGCACATCTGATCAGACCGCCAAGCAGCTGGGAAGGAAGGCCCGGGGACCAGAAACAGTGCTTCCACATCGGGGCTGGTGCAGATGGGGCCGCGGGGCCTTTCTGGGAAGGGGCTTCTGAGGAGGCAAATGGACCCGGGCGAAGCTGGAAGCATCTGCAGGCCAGGGTGGGGTGGGAAGGCTGCCGGAAGGTCCCTGCCTTGTAGCGGTGCTGCGGATATGCAGGCAGTGGAATGGTACGAATCCAGGAAAACACAAAACTGGTGGTGCAGACGGTCCCCGGAGGTGGTGGCCAGCAGAGAGATGGGCTGCCATGGCTCTGATCTCAGTACCGAGGCATAAGCCAAGAGGACAGAGACCCTGTCACCGTGTGGTGGCCCCTCGCCCAGCAGGCTGTGCTGTGTCCACCTGAGCCTCGGGGCGCGTCTAGACCCCGAGGAGGAACCGCCAGGCAGTGTCAGTACCACAGTGGACAGGACAGGACCAGAAACTGCCCACCTGGTGGGGCCGCTGGGACGGCCGTGGGGAGACAGCCACCTCAGGCTGCAGTGCACCGTCTGGACGGATGGCCGTGTGTTTGGCAAAGTTCTGAAAGTATGAGGAGAGATTTGAAGGAGAATGTGTTTATTACCTTGAGGCCATAACAAAACAGAAGATATAATAAGTTATATGGAAAAGGTGGCACTGGAAAGGAAAGGTTAGTCCGATTAAATGACAATTAGAAACAATGACGTAGAAAAAGATGTTAAAAAAATAAAAACAAGTGAGAGATGGGGGTTGGGTATTTTCAATTTGTGTAACAACCTAAAGGTTAATATCTAAAATATTGAAAGACTCTTGCCAATAAATAGGAAAAAGAAAAATCCCAACAGAAAACAGGCAAGGGAGGCCGTATTTGGGTAAAAACGGCGCTCTCCATTAAGCATGTCCCCTCCCTGGTCCTTGGCAGGTGCGGAAGCCACCACCAGGTCAGGGCTGGGTAAGGCCTGCGCCGGCCACGGTGCAGCGAGAGCGCATTTCTCATGAGGAGCAGAAACCGCCACTGCCAGGTTTTTTTTGATGGTGCATTGACAGTTTCTGTGAAAATTTGAAGCATGCAGTTTTCAGCCCAGCTCCACTCTGTCATGGAGAAACTTCCAGACGGGGGTGACACGGTGCAAGCAGCAGTTTCGCCGAACAAGCCACACCTGTGCACACGTCTGGCATGCTAAGAACAGCGCAGGAGCGCACAGTACAGGCAGGAGAGGCGGGTTGTGGAGCTGCACCGGCCACGTGCTTTCCACAGGGCAGGAGGTGGGTGTGCGGGGCCCCAGCCCGGCCTACCAGGGGACATCTTGACCCGCCAAACTCCAGCTTTGGTTTGGGGTGGGTGGCCAGTGAGTTCACTCAGAAACTGCTGCCCCTGGGAGCATCTGGGGGGTTTGTTTCCAGCCAAGTGGCAGCTCACCCTCATTGGGCACTCCGCCTTCTCCAGGCCTGCTGTGAACATTCCGTGAGGCTGGGACCTGTGTTACCCTGTACTGGAGTTGAACAGAGGGGTCAGGCCACCAGCCTGGCCACACAACTGGTGGAGGGTGGTTTCTGGGAGGCTACTGGTTCATGACCTAAAAGGAGACACCTGGCTGCACCTGTGTTCTACAGACTTACTCCCTGAGAGGTTGTTGCAATACCCGGGGCTGGAGCAGCCACTTTATAACCATGAAGGGGAACATAAGGGACCTGCAAGGGGGATGGACCCAGAGGCTGATGGAGCAGCTGAGGTATCCTGGCCTGCAGACCTCTGGACAGCACAGTCGCCATTGGGCAAAGCCCATGCTCCAGTAGCCTTTGTCCTACAGCTGAGCACAGGCCAGCCTGGCATGTGGCAGGGCTGTAGTATTGGGGTCTCTGAGTAGTGTTCAAATTCCTGCTCTGAGAACATCTTCACCCAGTACTATATTATTAAAATACATTCAGTAGAAAGAAGGACAAGGACACGAAAAAAATTTATCAAGAAATATACGGGGGCAAATTGTTAAAGCTGTGATAATGGATGCCAGCTCGCACTGGGCTTCTGGAGTGCCTGGCACTGACCGGAAGTCCATGAGCCCTTGGTCAGTGCCGCTGGGAACCTCCAGCTGACTCACTAGTTTCTATTTCTAAGAACTTATCAATAAAAAGGATTTTTATCACAGAAGCGCCAACATTGGAAGCAACCTGCAGGCTCCAGCAGCAGGGATGTTCAGATAGACCCGATCGACCCTCTGTGTGGGGATATACCGTGGTGCGATTAAGAATCCAGTTTCTGAAGACTGTTGATGGCCAGCGTTAAATGCTCAGTATGAAAAGCAGGCTGTCACCTGCACTCGAGTCCGGGAAGCATGGGTCTGTCTGTCCACCTGTCTGTAGCCGGGACTCCTCCACACACCTCAGTGGGGGGCCCACCAGAGCTCACGTCTGCTACAAGTCTGTCCCCGACTCCAGGGCGCCCTGGCAGCTGTCCGTTTCTCCCCACTTCTAGTGTGCAAAGCCCCACCTGCCCATAGTGGGTGCCAGCAGACCTTCACTTACAAGTGACTGGCCCCTGCCCCGTCTGCTTCTGAGGTGCCCAGGGTGTCCCTGCCCCGACGTTGTGGTCACCCTGTCTCTAGTCCACACAGCCCAGGGTGGCCTGGTCCAGCCTCGCCCCCACCACCTGGCTGTGCACCAGCTGCCTGCTGCCTGTCCGTGTGCTCACATGCTCCCAGGCAGTCCCCTGTCCCTCTCGTGGGCTCTCGATGCTGCTCCGATGTTGGCATCCTTGCCCCGTTAGGTCTGGTTGAGCCGTGTGGCCTGAAGTCCTCCCAGGAGGCCAGGGCAGCTGTCAGCCCTATCCGTGAACCCCTGTGAGCTACCTGCCCGTCTGTGCGTCCCTGCGGAGGATGCCCTGCCTCCCAGAGCGAAGAGTTTCGGCTCTTCAGTGCAGGGGTGGACTCTGGCAGTGCCCAGCCTTCCCTTCCTTATGGAAGATGTCCTGGCTGGCCGGTGGCCACAGACCCAGGCTCCCTGCTTTGCTGCCTAGACCCTGCATGCCCTGGTCTGTGCAGCCCCTGACAGCCAGGAGGAGGGAAGGGCAGCCGTGCCAGCCTCAAAGGGATGGATTGTGTCCAGCTAAGCGAGAGGGGACAGGTAGGCAGTCAGCACCTCCGTGGGCTGCCTGCTGCTCCACTCAAGTCCAGGCCCTGGGACTCCCATATGCACACGTGAGCACAGCCTGGACTTGGGGCCCATCCCTGCAGAGTGTCCCCTCCGGAGCCTGTGTGCACGGGGCACAGCTGTGCACCAACCTCCTTGGGGCTCTTCCTCCACCTGTGAGACCACTGGAGGTCTGGTGGGTAGCCTGTGCCCCTTTCCTCACTCCCCACTGGGACATGGGCATCCCAGGAGCTGCCCACCCTCGGTGGGGCAGAGGCAGCTCTGACCACGTGGCAACCAGCCTGGGATGGGGCGGGGAGGCCGGCGCAGCCCTGGTGCTGTCTCCTATGGAAACTGGAAACAAGGAACTCGATGGTCTTGAGAGCTGGGCTGTGCACACTGGCTGTGCTGTGTGTGCCTGTGCCCTGTGCTCTTGGACCTCCGGTGTCACGGGACCTTGGGCCTTGCACCTGAGCCCTAGGACCTCCGGTGTCACCAGGCCTCGGGCTTCACGTCTCATCTGGGTCATTGTGAGCAGTGTTTCTAAGGGGCCATTGGGGGTCTTGGGGCTACGTTTGCACTTCTGTGGTTTTGTCCTCCTGGCTTGGGTGTCCTTGTGGCTGGGTTGCTCCTGTGTCCTCATCTTTTGGGGGTGAGGACCCACAGTTTCCTTGGTGAGGCTGAGCAGATGTGAGTGGGGCGCTCCCAGCTGCCAAAGCTGAAGGAGACCGGCTTGGGCCTGGCAGTTGCTGAACGGTGAGGACTCGGAAGTGCACTCCATGATGGAGGCTGCATGGAAGCTGCCAGAACCTCAGGGGCAGCCCTTGGCGAGGCATCCACACAGCCCACCCCTAGGGTCCGGGCTGGTTCTCGGGATGCTAGAGCCTGAAGGCAACAGGCTAGTTTCCCCGTGTGGGCGCAGCCCAGCCTGAGCCAGCGCGGCGTTGGGGGCTGCTGACTGGCCCTGACGCTCAGCGCTGTTTTCTCCCTGCTCCAGGTCCTGAATGAGGCTGTGGGGGCCCTGATGTACCACACCATCACGCTGACCAGAGAGGACCTGGAGAAGTTCAAAGCCCTCCGAATAATCGTCCGGATTGGCAGTGGTTTTGACAACATCGACATCAAGTCGGCTGGGGACTTAGGTAGGGTGGTTCTGGGGCTTTCTCTGCCTGCAGCGTCCATGCTGCATCTCCACGGTAGGACCCTGTCATGTTTTGCTTCATCTGTTGAGGTTATGCTTATGACAAGAATCCCATTGCAGGCTGCCTGATTGGCTGAAGGTAGTTTGCAGTTCCCATCTGGGGCAGGGGTGAGGTGGCGGCAGCTTTTCTCAGAAAGCTTCGCCCCGGGGCACTGGACCTGTGTCTTTTGGGCAGCACTCAATCCATGTGGCCCCTCGCTTGGCCCTAGCGTGAGGGGCAGGGCTGCCAGCACGTCCCTGTTGGGGTTCATGGGTCTCTGTTTTCAAGAGAATGGGGAAGGCAGTGTGTGTGGTACCCTGAGACATGTACATGTGCAGGTACACAGCACACGCAGTGCTCACACACGGTCCTCATGTGTGCACATGCGCACACACACTGAAACAAACAGCAAAGCAGTGCTTAGCCGTCCCACGTTGAGTAAAGCCTGCTGTTCGCTGTGACACCCTGGTCTGCTCAGCCTCCTTTCTGCTCCTTTTAGCTGGTACCAGGCTGCTGGGGTAGGGCCGTGCTCTTCGAGGGCCCACAGTTGGCACATGCATCTCTAGTGTCTGGCTCTGCTCTCTTTTGCGAGGATGCAGCTTAAGGTGTTGCAGGGTCAGACCATCTCGTTTCTGCGGGAAGCGCAGGTGGCGTTGGAAGTCACACCTTCGTTCTGGGGGTTCTTTCGTGCCTGCACCAGCTGCCTGCCACTGCTGGCTGGCACCGCTGAAACCTCGTGCAGGCCCTGTCTCCACCGTGATCTGCAGGCAGCATCCCAGGGAGGGCTGCGGTGTTGGGCGGCAGACCCGGTACTTTCTGCTTGGGGATCCACCACTACATGCCACCTCTGTGTCCTTGTGGCTCCACAGGCCAGGGCCCTGTCCTGAGGCAGGACAACCTGGTGCCTCATCCCTTCAAGGCTCGGCCAGCAGGAGTCTGAAGTCCCGGGACCGGGTCCACCCCAGGTGGCAGTTTTGATCCCAGATTCCTTGGGCCACACAGCTGGGTCCTCTTTCAGACCCCCTCGTTTCTGTTTTATGGCACAGTGAGTTGTTCCTGGAGTGCTGTGCGGGATCCTGTCCTGGATCCTCTGCAGCCCCCTAGGTGCCACCCCCTTGGCAGGCCCCACCCTGGCACATGGGACGGTTCACAGGACAACATGGCCCATCCTGGCCTCCTGGCACTTCCTCACCAGGGAGGGGGCCCTGGGGCAAGTGAGGACGAGGGCAGAGAGGTCCCGGGGCTCAGGAGAGAGGTGTGGTTGAAAGGGGAAGGGTCCACAAGGACATGCTGGGCCCAGCTGTTGGGAGAAGCAGCACTGTGGCTCAGATGGAGCAGGGGCAAGACGGCTTCACCTTCCCAGGTGCCTGGAGCTTCTGCTCGGGGCACGGCAGTGGCCCCGCCTGGCCTGGGGCATCCTGGGGAGGCAGACAGTGGCTCTGCAGGAGGGTGGGGCACCAGGAGGTCCAGGTGGGAGGAATTGGGGGGCATGTCAGCTTCTGCTTGGCCACCTGCATGTCCCTAGCTCCCAAAGCCATGTTTTGAGGGGAGGTCAGGGCAGCCTCCCTGCCTGTCCCTGAGCCCCATCTGCATACTGAATGGTCACCACGTGTGCGTGCTGTGACGTGTACTAGGAATGGACCTGGACCCAACCCTGATGCATACAAGGCTGAATCAGTCACTCTGCTTTGCCACCAAGTCTGAGTGATACATACTTGTTTCGTGGCCTCTGGGGTGGCTATGGGGATGTGTCCTTCGGCTTGTCACTGGTGGAGGATCACACCAAAGACCAGCTCCAGCACTGGCGGTCCTGGTGCTCACCCTGGAGGTCGGGGCCCCAGTGTGTGGTGACTGCCGCGCGTGTCCTGTGCCCACAGGCATCGCCGTCTGCAACGTGCCGGCAGCATCTGTGGAGGAGACGGCCGACTCAACCATGTGCCACATCCTGAACCTGTACCGGAGGACCACCTGGCTGCACCAGGCGCTGCGGGAAGGCACGCGGGTCCAGAGCGTCGAGCAGATCCGTGAAGTGGCTTCTGGAGCTGCCAGGATCCGTGGGGAGACCTTGGGCATCATTGGACTAGGTGCGTAAGCCAGCCCCGGCTCAGCGCACGTGGCTCAGCCCGGCACCCGCTGTCGCTGCCCCTCAGCTCGTGCACAGGAGAAGATGAGGCCCGGGTGGGTTGTGGCTGCAGGAATCGTCCCCAAGCCCCCAGAACAGGACTGAGGATGGACAGCGGGGTGGGGGCCGGGGGATACCAGGTGTACTCCTTGCACACACACACGTCACACACAGCTCAATGCATGAATGTCACACACGGGCACACATGGATGTCACAAATGGACACCATGCACAGGTGTCTCAACACATAGGTATCACATGGGTATCACATGTGGACATCACTCACAGCTGTCTCAACCAACATGAGTCATGTGGACAGCAGATGTGGACGTCACTCTCGGCATAGACCCCAAATGTGTACGATCCTGCCCGAGCTCACCCTGGCGGCCCTGGGGCCTCCTCCCACCGTCCGCTGCTGGGCTCTTCCTGGCAGCCACCCCGCTGGCCCCTGAGCCCTGTCCCCGGGTGGGGGTTGGTTCACTTCCTCCTCCTTTTTCACTTGATCACTCATTCACCCACTCGCTTGCTGTGCAGGCTCCTGTCCCGGGCCGGGCACTGCATGGGGTCCACACTTGCAGTCCCCCACACGGGCCAGGCCCCAGGCCGAGAGCAGATAAGCAAGCTGTGTGTGCGTCCCTGGAACAGATGTGTCAAGGGAGAATGGAGCCGGGAGGGGCTCAGGAAGAGCATCTTGGGGGGCCAGTGGGAGATGATTAAGGGTTCACGAAGTGGGCATGGGCCCCTTTTCCAAAGACCACTGGGCACTACCCGAGACCAGCAGGTGCCGTCTGCCTCCCAGTACACCGCTCCCTGAGAGCTGTGCCAGAAGTGCCCCGCGAGGGCCCACAGCAACTCGCTGTGCCCAGGACTTGCCCTTGCCGACCCCTCCGCATCTCCCTGCCCCCGTGCGTGTCCGGGCAGCTGCCCCCCGACCTCCCGCCTGCCCTGCCCGCCAGCATTCAGGGAATGGGAGGGTGTCAGGTCATCTAGGTGCCGAGGACGCCTACGTCAGTGGAGGGCGTGCTCGGGACCCGGGTTGTCTCTCACCTGATGTGCTTTTTACCGTCCTGCTGATGTCACCACATGGACCCAGGGGCTGGCCAGAGCCCTGGGTGTGCCCATCCCCCAAATCTCCACCAGTCTGAGGACTGGATGGCTCCTGCCTCAGGGTTGTGGCCACCAGCCCCCGACACGTGTGGTTTCTGGGAGGACAGGGTGGGGGCCACCCACGTCCTTGGGGTTGCCATGGGCTGTTGGCTGGAGAGGCCTGGGGGCCTGGCCACCAGCAGGCTGGCCCAGCCTTTCCCCTGTGGGGGTTTCAGGGTGCCCAGGGGTGTTTCCAGCCTTTACTCTCGTTAACTTCCTGTCAAGTCAGAGCCAGCCTGTGGGGGTGCAGTGAGGTGGGGGCCCTCGTGTGCCACATGCCTGCGGGGTGCTGCTGCCCCTGGTCTCCTCTCCAGGCTGCTACTCAGCTCCTGGGCCTTGGCGTGATCCTCTCTGCTCTGGCTGTGACCTTATGGTGGCCCCATTGTAGCCAGGTCAGAGCTCCCTCCTGGCGTCTGGGGTGCCAAAGAAAGCAGGTCCCGCCGTCCATGGATGCAGGGATGGCCCCTGCCTTGGCCACCTGCCGGGTACTCGTGACTGCAGAGCACCTGTGGGGACGCCTCCAGCCCTCTCAGCCTGTCTCTGAAGCCCCCGTCCACATCCTCCCTAGGAGAGCCCTGGGCGTGGCCACTCTCCCTGGATGCTAGCCCCCCACTCCCCCTCCAAAGGCCCCCCCAGCTCTCCTGCTCCTTCCCTTTGCACCTCCTGTGTTCAGGTTGTTCTTAGTATGGAATACACATGATTCATTTCGCAGTTGTCATTACGTGATGATTGCTTGTGAGTGTAAATAGTGAATAATTTGCGTGGCTTGCTGTGTTGGTGTTACCCATGCACGGTCCAGTGAACCAGCTGTTTCTTCTGTTCTGTGTGGGTTTACTAGTGCCCACAGTTGACATCTTATTCTTGGTTTTTTCTCCCTCCCTCCTTCCCTTCTTTCTGCAAAACACACTATCTTAAGTGCACATTGGAAAACATCTTACATGTTTACACACAAGGAACTACCGCTAGGATTGACATGGCACATTCCTCCTACACGAGACAGTGCCCTTGTACCCTTCTCTGTTCAAAGCACTGTCTCTGGCCTGCGATAGCTGGAATCCTGGTTTCCAGCGCCATAGGGCAGTTTCACCAGTTCTGCTGAAATCTAATTGTAGAGTATGTAACTTTTCATGTCTGTCTTCAGTCTTATTGATGAATGGGATTTTATTGTGTGAATATACCACAGTTCATTTATCCAGCCTTTTGTGGATGGGCTTTTTGTTTTAAATATTTGGCTATTATAAATAAAGCTGCTGTGAGCATGTTTGTACAAGGCTTTTGTGCACATAATACTCATTTCTCTTGGATTTATACCCAAGAGAATTGGAATTGCTGAGTCACAGAGCAGAGCTTTGTTTAACTTGCAAGAAATTGCTAAGCCATTCTTCAGACTGTTGTATGGCTTTGCACTCTTGTCGTCAACATGGAAGTGTTCCTGTAGTTCCATGTCCTTGTCAACACTTGGTATTGTTGGTCTTCACAATCTTAGCCATTCCAGCAGATATTTAGTGATATCTCATTTTTATTTAGGTCATTAAATATGAAATATTTAATTTCGAATCAACAGTTTATTATATCTTAAATAAGAAGCAGTACAATTAATCAAAATATGCACCTAAACTATCGACACAGTTTTGCCATCTTAACGGTAGCTTATTTATGCCAGTAGTGAAGAAAGTGAACGGTGATGAAATCATGAAAGGCATTTTCCAGAGCTTGTTGAGAATTGAATATTTTTCCTTGCAAGAAGTGGTCCAAAGCCTGGAAGTGGTAGTCATTTGGTGCACGGTCTGGTGAACACGGTGGATGACAGAGAGTTTCCAAGTCCAGCTGCTGTAGCTTGAGCAGCGTTGTGTATGCCATGTGGTTGAGCATTGTCTTGCAAGAGGATTGGCCTGTCTCTGTTGACCAATCTCAGCTGCTTAACTGCAAGGATCCTCATCATTTCATCCAACTGGTTGCAATAGACATCTGCTGTAATCGATTGACTGGGTTTCATGAAGCTGTAGTAGATAATAACAGCACTGGACCAGATACCATTAGCTTTTTTTGATGAATATTCGGTTTTGGATTGTGTTTTGACACTTCATCTTTACCCAGCCATTGTGCCAAATGCTTGCGATTGTCAAGAAGAATCCATTTTTCATCACATATAACAATAGGGTGTAGAAATGGTTCGCCTTTATGTTGTGACAGCAAAGAAAGACAAGCTTCGAGACGGTTTCTCTTCTGATGCTCATTTCATTCATGCAGAACCCCCATCTATCCAGCTTCTTTACCTTGCCCATTTGTTTCCAATGGTCCAATATCGTTGCAATAGTAACGACAAACCTTGCTGCTAATTCACGTATAGGTTGAGATGGATTCACTTCCATTATAGCTTTTAGCTCATCATTATCCACTTTGGTCTCAGGTCACCCACGTGGCTCATTTTCAAGATTAAAATCACCAGAATGGAGCTTATCAAACCATCGACGTACTGTGTTCATTAGCCACATCCTTCTCAAACACTTGGTTGATATTTTGAGTTGTCTGAGCTACATTGGTTCCACGACAGAACTCATATTTGAAAATAACATCAATTTTTGACTTAGCCATGGTTTCATAAAAATAGCTCTAAAAAAATTTTGAAAGATAATCACAAGCCAAAACATGTGTTTGAAAGACTGAAGATGTACCTTCACAATAAAAATAAAACAAGAAGTGTCAAAGTGAAATGTCAGAGATATCAACTGTCAAACTTAGTACTTAAGGGAATCGGACATTTCATATTTAACCTAATATTTTAATTTGTAGTTTCCTGATAACTAAGGGAAGTGAAACACCTTTTCATGCACTTCTTGCATTTGGAGCTCCTTTGTTGTGAAGTGAAGTGTACCTTTCAGGTGTTTTTCTTGTATTTGGGTGTCTTTTTAGTGTTGGTTTGTGTGAATTTCTCGTATAGCCTGGATCAAGTGCTTGTCAGTTATATGTGCGCTGCAGATGTTTTCTCCCAGTCTGTGGCTTGACTTTTCACTTTCTTTCTGTGATGAGAACAAGTTTTCAGTTTTGGTGAAGCCCAGGTTATCACTCATTTTTTTCTAGGTTAATGGCTTTTGTGTCCTAAAGAATCTCCGCCTACTCCAGGGTCATGAAGATATGCTGTGTTTTCTTCTAGAAGCTTCATAGCTGTAGCTTTTACATATAGGTCTAGGGCCCAGTTACAGTTTGTGCATGGCGTGAGGTCAGAGTCAAGGTTTACTCTTTTCCACTGGAAGCAAGGTGCTCCAGCACCGCGTGTTGGAGAGGTCGTCCTCCCTGTCGCATTGCCTTGGCACTTGGCGCCTTTGTTGAAAATCAGTTGGCCACATAGGAAAAGGGTGTCTTTGGGCTCTTCTGTTCCACTGATCTGTTTGTCTCCACTCTCACCAACTCCACCCGTCTTAACCATAGTAAGTCTTGAAATCTGGTCGTTTATGTCCTTTCACTTTGTTCTTCAAGATCGTGATGGCTGTTGTGGTCCTGTGTGTTTCCATTTCCAGTTTGGAATCAGCTTGTCAATTTACATTTTGTTGAGTCCGTACATCAGTTTGGGGAATGCTGACCTCTTAACGATACTGAGTCTTCCAGCACACAAATATGACATCTCTCCATTTATTTTAATTTTTCTTACCAGTGTTTGGTAATTACCAATGTGTAGAAGGTTTTCACATAGTTCACTAAATATATTGCCATGTATTTGGTATTTTTAATGCTATTATAAATGATATGTTGTAATTTTGTTTTCCAGGGGTTGGTTATTAGTGTTTAAAAATACTTTTGATTTTTGTAAACTGACCTCATATCTCAGAGTCTTACTAAATTCTAGTTTGTTGATTAACTTGGATTTTCTGCATATACTGTTTTGTAATCTGCA
The DNA here is from genome assembly GCA_963575035.1 of Avahi laniger. Classification (NCBI taxonomy): domain Eukaryota; kingdom Metazoa; phylum Chordata; class Mammalia; order Primates; family Indriidae; genus Avahi; species Avahi laniger. The sequence goes on from CAUYSK010117251.1 coordinate 47,389, forward strand.
GATAAACACAAGTTTACATTTTCCTTTCTGATCTCCATGCCTTTTATTTCTTTTATTTCTTTATTTTTGCCTATTCTCATTAGCTGTGGTTGCCAGTACAATGGTGAATAGAAGCAGTGAGTGTGGCATTATTGTCTTATTCCTGGCCTTGGAGAAAAAGTTTCTGATATTTCTCTATTAAGTGTGATATTTGTCATTGGTCTTTTTGTGGTCTAATTGTCGTTGTTAATATTGCCACCCTAGCTTTCTTTTGATTAGTGTTCGTGTGGCATATCTTTCTTCATCCTTTTACTTTCAACTGTGTCTTTTATTAACAGCATATAGTTGGGTCGTTTTTATTACATCTGACGATCTTTGCCTTTTAATTGTTTGTTTTATTTTTAATGTAATTACTGATACATTTGGATTTCAGTCTGCCATCTTGCTCTGTATTTTCTATTTGTCCTATCTTCTTTTCCCTTGTTTCTTCTTTCCAGATGCCTTTTACTAATCAAATTTTTAAGAAATTATTCCGTTTTATGTCCTTTATTGCTTTTTAATCTGTACTGTTCAGTGCTATTTTTTGTTTTTACTTTAAAGATTGATACACATTTTTGTTACAGTCTTCTTCGAGTTGTCAATATTAATACCTATTCATGAAGAATGGAAGAACCTTAAAACAGTGTGGTGGTTCCTTTTACTCCCTCTTGTTCTTCGTGCTGGAAGTGCCTGCTTCCTGCTGCCATGTATAGTAGTCTTTTACAGAAGTTTGTCAGTGATTTTTTTTTTTTTTTTTAGTATTTACATATATGTTTACCATTTCTTGTCATCTTTATCCCTTCCAAATCTTAGCTCCCATCTGGTACCATTGACCTATGGCCTAAAGTATCTTTAGAAATGGGGTTTACTAGTGACAAACTCTCTCAGTTTTTGTTTGTCTAAAAATGTAGTTTACCTTTATTTTTGAAGGGTATTCCCTCTTGGTATAGAATTCTAGGTGGACTTTGTCTTTGAGCATTTTACAGATGTCATTCCATTGTCCTCTGGCTTCCATTGTTTCTCAGAAGTCAGCCATCATTGTTATTATTTTTACTCTGAATGGGCTTATCTGTTTTCTATGGCTATTTTTAAGATCATTTCTACATGTTTGGTTTTTAGCTAGTTGACTGTGACATTCCTGGGTATGCTTTTCTTTGTATTTACTGCTTGGAATTTTCTGAGCTTCTTGGGATCTGTGGGTTGATGTCTTTCATCAGTTTAGAAAATTCTCAGCTATTAACTTCTCACATATTTCTTCTTTCCCATATTCTTTCTTTCCTTTCCTTCTAGGACTCCATTTACACATATTTTAGACTATTTATTATTATTATTTTATAAGTCTCTGACAGTCTGTTTATTTTTCTTCTTTAAACATTTTTTTTTCCAATTCTTTTGTCTCTGCTTTAGCTTGGATAATGTCTACTGGCTTTGAGCTCCTGTCTTTGAGCTCACTCATCCTTTTCCTGCTGTTAGGCCCATCCAATGAATGCTTCATTTCAAATGTGATCTTTTAAGAACGGTCACTTCTCTCCTTTGTCAAGCAGCTTGGGTGAGCTGGGTTCAGCTAGGCTGGTGCTGGCCTGTAGCTCTAGGTAGCTTACACTCACTAGCAACTCCCGATGACATCTGGACTTTCCGTTTAAGCACCATGAGACAGCAGGGTCTTTTCCAGCTTTCTGCCCAGCCCTTAGCTTTCTACACTGTGGGAGATCTCTTTTTTGTCTCTCTGTCTCTTTGTCTCTTTCCCTGCTCCTTCCTTTCCTACTCAGCCCTCAGCTCCCCCTGCATGCTCAGGAGAAACCGTAGGGGAGTTGGCGGGCAGCGGGGCTGTCCCTGTGCCTGGGGAGCTTCTCTGGAGTTCAGGCTCCTGCAGGGTGCTCCCACCTGTGACTGGTCTGTTTCCACACCCAGTTTTGTCCTCAGGGATAGAACAGGCTCATCCCTTTCTAGAATTTAGTTTGGACCAAGTCCTTGGCTCTTTTGACTGGCGTGCTAGCCCTGTCCCTAAGCCTATTCCCCAGGGAGTGGCTGGAAGGGTGCTTTTGGCCTTGAGCTGTGTGCTGCCTCCCCAGCCCTCCATCCCGTTGCCTGGCTGCCTGGTCTCTTCAGCACTCAGGCTGCCGCCCTGGGGCATTTGCACTAGCTGTTCCTGCTGTCCTGCTCCCTTCCTGTCACCTTCATGTCTCCCACAGACTCTGCCTGCTCTGGGAGGCCTGCCCTGGCCACCCACCCGGCCTCCTCCCGTGCTCCATTCCTTCCAGAGCAGTTCCCTTCTCATGTGATGCAGGACAGATGACGTTCTTAGTCTGCGATGTCCTGTGTCCGTCTCAGCTGTGTCTGGCCTCCTCAAGTTGGACCAGGCACAGCCAATGTGCAGTGGGTGTGTGCACCTCACAGCTCTCCCCTGGGAAGGAGCCAGACCCAGCTCCATACCAGGGCTTCCAGCTCTGCAGTGCCTTGGACAGAGGGCAGGCGGGGGTGAGCACCAGTGGGGCTGTGGCTGGGACCTGAGGGGGACAGGCACATCCACCTGTGATGGACTTTCTCTGCCTCCCCATCTAATGGGATGTGAACCCCACAGGGCACCCCCTAGTCCAGAGGTTCCCTTCCTGCCAGGATTGAGATGCCAAAGATGTGATGTGGGGACTTGGAAGTAGGCCAGAGGAGGGACCTGAAGGAGTGAGCCCTGTGGCCTTGGTGCGCAGGGCACGTGCAGGCCGTGTGGACACCACTGGCTGCTCATGTCGCACGCTGTGGACAGGCTGCAAGGGGTGGTGTAGCAGGCAGTGGTGTGAGCCAGGGCCAAGGGCCTCTTGTCTCCCCTCCCCAGCCGTGGCATGGTCCCACTTGGCAGATGGTGCCCGGCATTTGGGAGCATATGCCTCAGGAGGCATGTGTGTGTACACTGCAGCACTTGGCCACAGCCGCAGGGTCTGGGGTTGCTCCTTGGGGGACAGGCACACTGAGGCACAGGAGCCCCCTCAGACATCCTGGCTGGGGACATGCGTCTCATGCCGTGTCTCGACCCCACCAGGTCGTGTGGGGCAGGCGGTTGCGCTGCGGGCCAAGGCCTTCGGCTTCAACGTCCTCTTCTATGACCCGTACCTGTCGGATGGTGTTGAGCGCGCCCTGGGGCTGCAGCGCGTGAGCACTCTGCAGGACCTACTCTTCCACAGTGACTGCGTGACCCTGCACTGCGGCCTAAACGAGCACAACCACCACCTCATCAACGACTTCACCGTCAAGCAGGTGCGCATGGCTGGGACTATGCGTGGCTCCCTCCATGGGGGCCGTAGGTGAGGGCAGAGGACTAGTCGCCCAGGGCCATCCTGCTCTGGCCAGCACTGGGCCAGGTGGTGGGTGACAGACAGGCCCCTGCTGGTGCCCTGCCCTCTGTGGCGAGGTGGCCAGGGGGACAGCAGGGCCCTCCCAACCCCAGCCGCACCTAGAGGCGAGATCCTGCCTTCCCTAAGCAGCACTTCGGGGTCCTCTAGCCCTGATCTGGGAGCTCTGTCTGCAGATGTCTTTTTCTGTGTTCTGAGTTCTGCTCGGGGCTCCCCAGATGCTCTTCTGGCTATGGCAAGGGTAGAACCACTCACTTACCTTTAAATGTCAAATCCCCTTAAAGTTCCCTCGTCCTCGAAAATGGGGACAGACGCAGTGGCCTGAGGGTGTGGGGTTAGCTGATGTGCCCTTCAGTGCTGTGTCACCAGGTTAAGGTTTAAATCCATAGCCAGAAATGTTGCTCCAAAAAGTTAGCCTCGGCCTCAGCACAGTGCACTCGAAGCGCGAGATCTCGGCCCTCGTGTTTCCCCTCCAGTTGCTGGATCTGGGCAGGAGCTGGAGCCCAGGGCGGTGGTCTCCAGCTCCATGCCTGTCCAGTGGTCATGTGCAAGTGTGTCGTGATGTGTGCGTGAGCAGGTACGTGTGCGTACCTGTGTGTGCATGTGTGTGTCTGTGCACACATGGTGGGGCACCTACCTGCCCTGTCTGCCCCAGACCCCCACAGCTACACGGAGGATGAGGCTGTGTACCCGCCACCCTTCCTCTGTTCATAGAGCTAGTGGGTTTGGAGGCTCTTAGGGGACAAGGCGTGGCATTTGGGTGCTCTTCAGAGTTGTGCCGTCCACAAGAACTGGGCATGAGGCTGCAACAGGCAGGAACTCACGAAGAAAAGCCATTCTGACCCAGGAGGCCAGCGCCCAACCACATGGCTGGGTGAACTTGCTTGGGATGAAATGGGGGTCATAGGAAACCCCTTACCACAAAGTGGGGAGAACCAACTCTAAGGGCTTTTTGTAAAAATAAATAAAAAATGAGCCTGCGTTGGAATAAAGAGGGTTCCTCTGCAGCCCCTCAGAACAAAGGCTCCCTGGCAAGGTTGGCATGTTAAAGACCACACCGTTGGGGCTCTTGTCTGTCATCTCAGGAAGTTTGGGGCGTATTGTGAGGTCTTGAGCTCCCACCTAGCGGTCCATGAGACAGTGCTGAGGCAGCAGGAAGCTGAGCCCCAAGTTGGAGCGTCTGCTGCAGGTCGTGGCTCTCCAGGACAGGCTGGGCCTGCACGGCCTGCCCAGCCTCCAGTCCTAGAGCCAGGCCGCTCCCTCTCGCTCCCATGGCTGCCCGCTCTCTGCACGGCATCCCTGCGTGGCCTCCCTCCTTGCCCCAAGTTCCAAGTTCCTCCCTGGCGGGTGGGAGGTGGTGCCCGCTTGCAGAGGCACCTGTGTTAACTACTCTGCGTTGTCGTTGTGTCTTCCCAGATGAGACAAGGGGCCTTCCTGGTGAACACAGCCAGAGGCGGCCTGGTGGACGAGAAGGCGCTGGCCCAGGCCCTGAAGGAGGGGCGGATCCGCGGCGCGGCCCTGGATGTTCACGAGTCGGAGCCCTTCAGGTGCCTCCGCTCTTCCTGGCCTGAGTGGTCCCCCAAGGCGGGCTGTGCCCACCATCCTGCTAGGCTGTGACCTGGAGATGGGACCTCTCCTGGGCGTGCAGTTCCTTGGCTTAGGCCTCTCGCTGGCCATTGCATCAGGGAAGAGCAGAGCCTCCAGGTGCCAGGCCTGCCTCGGCCACAGTGCTGTGAGGGGCTGGGAGCGCTTGAGGCCTCCGTGTCCACGAGCGGTTTCCACGTGGGAAACCTGCCCCGGCCTCAGGTACAGCTGTGCTGGGCTTCACATCCAGCCTGTGGCCACTCTGGGCTGACCTTCCTCCTGGGGCCTCAGCCAGGCTGAGGCTTGGTGGGCAGACAGTGCTGTGGGTCAGGATGGTTCAGATGAGTGCCATGGGCACTTCCAGAGGCCCCCGCAGCTGCAGAGCTCTTCCTGGGGGCCACAGACAGGCCTGGGTTTGTGTTCAGCCCCTGAGGAGGCAAAGTGTGTGTGTGTGCGCGCGCGCGTAGGGGTGTCTGGGAGTCCGCAGCTCCTGGGGGCTGCAGCCCCTTCTGCCGGAGGAGACCCCTCCATGGGATCCCCCATCCCCTGCCGCTGCCCAGAGTGCCTGGCGGGCACTGTGGTCCTGCTGCCGCTCTTAGCCTGCCTGGGCTGACATGTCTGTGGGGTGTCCCAGGGCCCAGCCATCCACCTCTGGGCCCACCCTGGCCAGAGCGCTCGGGCCTCTCTCACCATGTTGTGCACTGTCCTTAGCTTTAGCCAGGGCCCCCTGAAGGACGCACCCAACCTCATCTGCACCCCTCACGCCGCGTGGTACAGCGAGCAGGCATCCATTGAGATGCGCGAGGAGGCGGCCCGGGAGATCCGGAGAGCCATCACAGGTGGGTGCCGGGTGGCCGGTGGGCTGTGGGCGTCCTTCCTGCCACCACTTGGCACTCTTTGAGGCTCTTTTGGAGGTACCCATCTGCCAGGCATCTGAGGGGGCGCCTCTTGTTCCACCAAGTCCGTTTGATGCCGGCACAGGGGATGTGGCCCTCTCGGGGTGAGAGCCGGGTTGGAGCCATGCGTCGTGTCTTGCACATGAAGACCTACTGGGCCGAGCCTTGCACGCTGCTGCCTGGAATTCCCAGGCTTAGCAGACAGGCCCTCAGCAAGCTGTGCTCCGTGGGGGTTCCCAGGCTGTGAGGGTGATGGTGCCTTGACAGACAGGACCTTGCTGTGCCTGAGGGAGTGAGCCTGGCAGCTGAGACCGGGAATGCGCAGGCGAGGGGCCCCTGCAGCCCGAGTGCCTGTGGAGCAGTGCATGTCCTGGGTCCCCTTGAAGTGGCAGCTGTCTTAACCTCTCTGCTGCATCTCCCAGGCCGGATCCCAGACAGCCTGAAAAACTGTGTCAACAAGGACCACCTGACGGCTGCCACCCACTGGGCCAGCATGGACCCAGCTGTCGTGCACCCCGAGCTCAATGGGGCCGCCTACAGGTGAGAGGAAGGGGCACGGGGAAGCCTCTGTCATGGCCCTTGACCGAGGGGTACTCTGGCCCTGTGGTGGGACTCTCAGGCCAGGACCCACCTGGGCCCTGCTGGGCATGGAGGATGAGGGTGGAATGGTGCAGGCCTCTTAACTGGAGGCCCATCAGGACCAGGCGCTCTGGGAAGGAGCCTGGGCTGGGATGGCCGTCAGGGCCTGGTGAATGCACCAGGCAGAGGCCACCACTGGCCAGGGCCCTAGGTGAGGCCTCACAGCTCCCTACACTGGGGAGTGGCTCACGCAGGTGGGCAGCGTCTGTGCTGGTGAGTCTCACTGCCCACTGCCAGTTCTCCGTGGGAGCAGCCACCTGCCACTCTGGCCTCCCTGGGTGTCACGCCTCGGGTGAGTGGCAAGCGGGCATCACATGCAGACCCCCTCTCCCAGCAGGTACCCCCCGGGCGTGGTGGGTGTGGCCCCCACTGGCATCCCGGCCGCTGTGGAAGGCATTGTCCCTAGCGCCATGTCCCTGTCCCACGGCCTGCCCCCCGTGGCCCACCCACCCCATGCCCCTTCTCCTGGCCAAACTGTCAAGCCCGAGGCGGATAGAGACCACGCGAGTGACCAGTTGTAGCCCAGAAGAGAGATCGCCAGGCCCAGCGCTTGGGCAGAGGGCCCTGCAACCCTCGGACTGGAGCAGGCAGAGGCGGCGCCTTCGTGGTGGCTGCAGCACTCCAGAGACTGGTCCGGGCTGTGTGGGAGGCAGGGGCGGTGCTGGCCCTCCCCCGTGTCCACTGTAGTTGTCCCGTCCCGTGGGCTGGCTCACTGTCCTGTGTCCTTTGCGTTCCTCGTTAAGCAAAAGAAGTTAGTAGTTAATTCTATCATGAATGTTCTTGTCTGTGTACAGTTTTTAGAACATTACAAAGGATTTGTTTGCTTAGCTGTCAACAAAAAGAAAACCTGAGGGAGCATTCAGCAAGTGGATTTGAGATTATTTTTTCTTTTTATATGTTGGAACGTGCCCCGGAATGAGGCAGTTGGCAAACTTCTCAGGACAATGAATCCTTCCCATGTTTCTTTTTATGCCACACAGTGCATTGTTTTTTCTACCTGCTTGTCTTATTTTTAGAATAATTTAGAAAAACAAAAGCTGTCTTTCCTAATTTTGGCATGAACCCCCTTGTTCCAAATGGAGATGGCATCACAAGGCAGCTCAGAGAGAGGAGCGTGTGGGTGACACACAAGTGTGCTCGCTGCCCGCCAACGTCTGTCCTGGGGGATGCGGAGGGACGGCAGCGTCCCCACCTGCACCGGTGCCGTCCTGCTGATGTGTTAGGCTAGCAATATTTTGGTTAAAATCATGTTTGTGACCGTAACCATTTGTATGAATTATTTTAAAGAAATAAAAATCCCAGAAAGAACTGACGTGCCTAGCATCTGTTGTAGTGACTTTGTCTCATGAGGACTCTGGTGGCTCTTAGTCCTGTGGGGCCTGAACTCAGACTCTGGGAAGCAGGCAGCCCGGGAGACCAAGGAGAAGGGCAGAAGCGGACCGGGGGGTCCCTGTGTGTGCTGGGCCTGTCCCTCTGCCCGCTGCGTCTGACGGAGGGAAGAGTGCACCGGGCCAGGCCATTCGGTTGTGAGTGCTGTTTTCTGCTTGGATAACGGCCTGACTGGCCATTGTCCTGTCCCACAGAGTGTCCACCCCCCCCTTTTTGGCACACCTCCCTCCAGCAGGCCTGCGACCTGGGAAGGCACAGGCCAGAGGAGGAGGACAGATAGATGTCAAGTCCTCTGCAGACGGACATGGGAAGCTGCCGAGACCACTGGTTAGACAACCTACAGAAATTCGCAGAAAAGCCAAAAGGGGTCATTCCTCACCTGAGCTCAAGGTCAACCCATTTGTGTCCTCATGTCCTCTTTAGAATCCCAGCCTCCTGGTTCTCAGGAGCCTCCTTTGGAAGCCCAGTCAGTGCCCATCGGCAGAGTCCCCTGCACCTCCCTCGGGGCCACTGCTGAGAGACACATCAGGGGTCTTGTCCCCCTGTTCAGGGCCCTCCCTGGAGCCCCACGGCACTCAGCGTGCAGCCACGCTCTCCCTGCGTCGTCCTCAGCCCACTGGCCTCCCAGCGCAGTCTGACTCTGACTCTTCCAAGTGCAGCCCAAGCATCACCCGCGTGGCCTCCACGTGTGGCTGCACTTGCTCATCTCTCTCCTTGGACGGTGGGCTGCCTAGGGCAGGGTGGGGCCTGGGCCGCCCCCAAGCCACCACTGCAGTGCCCGCGGGGGTCATGTCTCAGGTTCTCCAATGGCTTCACGAAGTTTCCTCTTCTGCCTTCATTCCGCTTTATGGGGCAGCTTTGTGCTTCCAAGGCTGGCTCTTTAGTGGTCTTTACACATGGTTCTGCCAAGGTCACACAGCATACAAATACCTATTTGCTTCTGGTAAAAATGCCTTAGTTTTGCCCGTGCACTTGAGTGAGTGTTGGCTGGGCACAGAATTCCAGATCAGGAATCGTTTCCTCCCACGGCGCCCACGTCAGCCTGTCATCTTCCAGCTTCTGTCTTGGAGAAGCCAGTGTCTGCCCGGCCACCGCCCCCTGGGGTCTCTCCATTCCGAATAGGGGATCTTCCCTGTAGCCAGTGCCCACGTGTGGTTCTATTTTTATTTATCCTCCCAAGAACTCATGACACTTCCTGAATTGGCAAATTCGTGTCATACTGATCGCAGAGCCGTGACCTGAGACAGGGTGTTACCCACGGGGCGGGGCAGGGCCGGCCGAGCTCTGCGGGAGTGCATGGTGCCTGACGCACAGGCCGGGCAGCCAGTGCAGCTGTGGTGTGCGGGGCACTTGCTGAGGGCAGGCAGAGCCCTGAGTGTTCCCTGGGTTACGCGGGTCCTCAAGACGGCCCCACAACTAAACTTGTGACTTGAAACTTAGAAGAAAACCTAGAGCCTTAAATACAGATATTACAAAGAATAAAGGCTAAAATTTAGATTTATGCATATCTTATACAACTAGAAAAACAATGACAAGATAAAATTTTATGAGATTACATGAACTTTGATACCAAGTCCCTAAGTGAAAAAATTACCATACAGACACCCAAGAGGAGCGTTTCCAGATGGCTCAGACTTCTGCTGGGCAGATCCAGGTGACGTGTTGGTGCTGAGGGGACCTGAGACCCCTCCTAAGGACCCTCCCCTGGATGCTGTGCCATCCCCTCACGTGTCGGCCTCCGCCGTGGTCTGGAGCAGAGGAGAAGATGGGCCAGCGGCTCTGGTGGGACGCTCTCTTTGGTCCCCACCCCATCTCTGTCAGGCATGGCCGCTGGCCCCAGTCTTAGGCCGCCAGCCCCGAGGGCAGCCCCAAGGCCTCTGCCTCGCCCAGCAGGTGGATGCCGCTGCCCAACAAACACAAGCAGCCCGTCTCTGCCCCTAGGTGGCCCTGGCTGGGTGAGAAGGGCGGGCTCTGGGTGCCTGTTGTATTAATAGCTCAGCCCTGGCCTTGCTGGCCGGGTGTGGGTGTGAGAGGTGACTCCCAGGGTCTCCGGCTGGAAGGATGGCTGTGGAGGGGCCATGGGAAGACCAGGAGTTCCCCCTTGACCTCTCGCCTGAGTCCTGGGGAGGGTCCCGGCCCTGGTCTGCCCTCAGGACAGCAGGGGGGAGCTGGCCTCCCTCCCCTTGGAGCTGGGCGCCCCCTAGCCCCACCCCTCCCGCAAGGCCGGGCAGGGGCACCGGGAATGTGCTCTGGACGCAGGCCCAAGGCCTCACACTCAGTCTCAGTGTTTCCAAGTCAGACGTTTACTTTCCCCTGAGGAAAGGCAGGCGGCCAGCGGCCAGGGAGCCTGACGTCGAAGTATGGCTGTGATTCCGAGATGTAAGGACAAAGAAAGCCATCAGAACAGTGTTCTGAGCCGCAACATGAGTCTTCCATTGACGCCTCCTCCACTGTTTGAAGGCGGGGCTGTCCTGGGAGGGACCCCACCGGCAAGGCTCCTGGAGGGTGCTGAGGACCGGGTCAGCGGAAGGCAGAGGTGAGGCTCCCCCCATCAGCCTCGGTCTCCTTGTCTGTGAAATGGGCATCAAAGTTTGTCTCCCTGAAGTCTAACATACTGGAAGGCATGGCCGAGCCTCTAAGGCAGGAATGGAATAAGAGGTTTAAATATCGTCATCTGTACAGAAAACCCAACAAAATCAGGAAACGACTAGAACAAATCAGAAGACTGGCAAGGCTGCGTTGCACAAGCACCTGGGCTGGTAGCTGCAAACTGCTTTACCCAGTGACTGCAGAGCACTGGAACATTCCCTGCTCTCTTCTCTCTCCCACACCCGTCTTCCATTTGCTTTGCATAAGACACGGGGTGTGACTCGCTACGCTGACTCCAAAACGAATGGATGAAACAGGTCAGGACCTGGTAGTACCCAGCCCAGCAGCAGGTGCGGGGAGCAGCCTGGGAACTAACAGAGCAGGTGCTGAGCTCTGAGCAGGGCTGTCAGAGTGACTGGAGACAGTCGGGTTTGTGGGTGGGGGTGTCCACATTGTACAATACACATTTTCTCCAAATTAACATAGAATTTCGTCATAATCCCAGTCAGAAAGAATTCCAGCGGTTTATTTTTAACAAATTCAGCAGTTTTACCCTCAAATTTACATGGAACAGCAAAGGGCTTATAAAACTAAGGCATACTGAAAAGCAAACACAGTGACAACAGTCTGGTTCTGACGCGGAGATGGGCAAGGAGGCGGCTGGGCTGAGGAACAGCGTGGGAGAGCGGGCCGGTGCGTGCGTGCGCGTGTAAGCGTATGTTGGCATGCATGTGTGGACTTGAGGCATGGCTGAGGGGCACAGATCCATGCCCTGCACCCTTTGGTGGGGGACACAAGAGCTGGTGTCACGAGGCAGCTCCGGAGGCCGGATGGCTCATTCAATGGGATGGCAAAAGCACAAACCAAGAGGCAATAAAAGGACTCAGGAGAGGCCGGCAGCTAGGACTGAGACGGCTGCACAGCAGGGCGCAGCCCTCTAGCCGTGGTCAGGTCCCGTGGTCAGCACAGGCAAGGTTGAGTCCCCTGAAGAGGAGGCTCCAGGGCTGGGGCTGGGCGAGCCCCATGGCAGGCCCACCCTCAGGCCACTGTCCTGCTGGAGATGTCCTCTCCCCTGGCGGCGGGCAGACCCCTGAGCTGTGGCCTTCCGCAGTCCTCCCTCTGGGTAGGGGACAGGGCGAGAGCCAGGTCCTCCTGGGCCCACCCAGGATGGCCCCCTCCCCTCACTGCGGGCTCAGAGTGGGCCCCGAGGAGGCTGGGAAGCACCTGCTGCCCCTGCCCTCGGCTGCTCTCGGCCAGAGCTCAGCTGGACTTGCAGAATTGGTTTTCCAGCAAAAAACAACATCAGCAGAGCAGACTCGAGAGGCCGGCCAGCTGCACAGTCTCTTCCAGGCCTTCCCCCCTGCTGCCAGCGCTCCCCACAGTGGAGAAAACCATCTGGCCACTGGGCCTCGAGCCCGGCGCCTGGAAGAGGCCCTCTGGCCCCTCTGGCTAGCACTGCCCCCACCCCTGCAGGCCCCACGGCCTCTCCCCGTCTCACCTCAGCATGGAGCCCCCGCCGCCTCGCTGGCAGCCTGAGCAGGATGGGTTAGCTTGGCCAGTGGCAACGCCTCATAAGTCCACTGCTGCTCCCTGACCACTCACCTGGATGGCACGACCACCGCCTGCCCCCAGCTTTCCGACAGCAGCCCAAGGGTTTCATACACAGGATGAAGTGACCAGTGAGCCAAGGCCCCAGGGGGGGTCACACTGTCACCACCAGCCTTGGCTGGTTAGGGGGAGGGTGCAGTGCCTGGCAAAGCCCAGCCCCCAAGAGTGCGGGGGCCCTGCAGACCCCACACCCACAGCTCTCTGGCCCCTATCCCTTACAGGGGGCCTGGGGTGGTATGGTCTCGATGCGTGAGCACTTGGGTTTTAATATGTCACCTGCCCACCATGGCAGGTGCAGAGGAACAACGGGGCAGAAGGGCCAACTGGCTGGGAGCTCTCCTGCGGCCCAGGCCCAGGGACCACCATTCCTGCTCTGGGTGGCCAAATGCTTTGTTCTGGGCACCTTGGCACAGCAGCCCAGCTGTCTCGGGGACACCAGGCCCTGGCATCCCCACCCTTGCCCCAGGCCTCCCCTTACCCTGAAGCTGCATGGCCTGGGGTTCGTCCATCATTCGCCCTGCCCTTGCTGCAGGACGAAGACCAGTCCGGGTCCATACAGGAGAAGAACACGGTCTTCGACTGACCCAGGCGACCCATCTGTGTGGTGAGTGGTCACACCCCCCCATGGTGCCCAGTGTCTGCACCAGTGGTCAGCACCATGCTGAGCCCAGAAGAAGCCCCTTCTCTTCCAAGGGCCTCACTGGGCCTGCAGGTCACTGTCCCCCACTGAACCTGCTGCCCTCCACTGGGCACACCCAGCCCTCCTGCAGGGGACTGGACATGTCTCAGACCACCCAGGGATGCATTTGCTGATGGTGCAGTGGGCCCTTGCCCCTGGGCCCTCGGCCCCCTTCCATCTCTTCACAGCTCTTCCCATCTACTGGTCTCTGCCCCCATGACCAGACCATGGCGCCCAGGGAGGGCACTTTGGTCTGTGTGTTCATGGCTGCATCCCCCACCTCCAGGCACCCCACACTGCCGATGTGGGAGGCAAGCGTGAGGGACAAGTGAGTGGGGATGGATCAGACCTGCCCAATGCCCAGTGCCCCCATATCAGCTGCATCTCACATCTGGGGCCATGCACCAGCCCAGTGACATGGCTGCTGGCCTCTGCCCTGGCAAGTTGTTAGGGGACAAGGCTAAGTGACAGCCCTGGTCAGCAGGGGGGTGACCACTGGGCAGGGAAGACATGTGGCCAGGTGCTCCATGGGAGGAAGGAGTGACTGGCGCTGCCCAAGCCTGGGCAGAGCCCTGTCTAGTCCTGGAGGCTGGACTAGCCCAGCCCTTAGCCCTGGGTGCCCTGAGAGGCGGCCGAGGACTGGCCACTGCCCCCTGGCTCCTGAGGTGGGATGCAGACATCCTCTCCTCTATGGCCCATGCTGGCCTGGGGAAGGGTAGGGCCACCCTGACACCCCAGCCCCGTGCTGGAGGAAGGAATGTGGGCAGGAGGAGCCGACACCCGGAGTGAGCCACAGGCTGGGTGCAGACCTCCGCGCTTGGCAGGCACAGGCTCCCAGCTGGAGGGAGACAGAGGCCGGGAGGGGTCCAGCAAAGCTGGGGGCTGGGGAGTTAGGGGCAGAGTATTACTTCCTGCATCAGGGACTCCGCTCCCTTTGGGGACCCCAATCCCTGAGCCTCCCACGCTATCAGATGGAGAATGCCGAGTTGTCAGCTGAGGGGCTCTGCTGGCCCAGGGACCTGGGTGGGCGTTTGTGGGTGGGGCGTCCTGGTGAGCAAGGACAGGCGTGCCTGGAGGAGCTGGTGGCGCAGAGACTCCAGCGTCTCCCTGATTAAAACCAGATGTCTCCCCACCGGCACCCCACCCTCTTGGAGGCGCCGTCCCACAGGCACCACCAGCAAATGCCGCTGGGGCTGCAGATGAGTCAGCTCCAACCAAGCGTCTAGGGATAGTGGGTGCTGGGGGCCAGGCTCCCCGAGTGAGACCCTGAATTCCACTGCTCACTGAGTACCCCCAAGTGCCAGGTGCCATGCTTTCTCAACAAGACCCATAGCTCCACAGGGAGCACCGAAGTTTTGGTAAAGATGTGGGCCCAGGGAGCAGGCGTTGGCCCAGGGGTGGAATTTCTCAGAGAAGGACCCAGCTCGGAGGTGCCCCCACAGCAAGCCCAGACGACCTCCTGAGTCCAGGTGCCCAGAGTGCGGCCTCTTCCCTAGGACCTCAACCGCAGCTGCTGCTGTCTCCACCACGGCATCAGCAGTCCATGTGCCCCCAGGGGATATGCCCAGAGCACGGCCCAGGCAGCGCTGGGGGACATTGGGGCCTGCCTTAGCCCCAGTGGCAGGGCAGGTCTCACCTGGCCAAGAGCCCCACGAAAACACATGCTGCCGCCACTTCGAGCAGGCCTCAGAAAAACTATTAGAAGACAAAAGTGAATTTAGGAAGGTGGCTATGCACAAAATTAACATCCAGAAATCAGTTATCTTTCAAATTCAAACACTTCCAATCAGAAGAGCTGGAGAGGAGAAGGCCCCATCTGCAACACAGGCACAGCTGTCTCGGAGCAGACAGCCAGAGCTGGGTGGAAAACCCTGAAAAGTGACTGGGGGCCGCAGGCTCCGCATCACGATGACTCATCCCGCTTGAGGGGGACACTCCGCTGCGCCACGGCACCCTCCCAGCCTGAGCCAGCCTATCGACAAGGCAGGGGCCAACGAAAACACCCAAGAACGTCCCCATAACTAGGTAAATTGATTGTAAGGTTAATGAGGAGCCATAAACAAGTAGGAAAGCTAAGGAAATTCTGGAATAAAAGAACAATAAGGGAAACTATCTCTCCCAGATTTTAACATACACTGAGAGGCCACCACTGGCCACCCCTGTGTGGTGCCGGGGCATGGACAGAGGGTAAGTAGACCTGCATTCACAAGGCACGATGTCACTGTGAAGGTGACATTTCAAATCTGTAGGGGAAGGGTAAGTAGTTAAATAAATAGTGCCAGGCCACCCATTCTTAGGTCTGTCTCTACAGCCATGTGGCAGAGGTGGCTGATGCCCATCGGACACTCCAGGCACTCCTTCACGGCAGGGTAGGTCGTGTGGTTGATTGTGGCCGATGACAGTGAGCAGAAGCGGTGTGTGTCCTCTGCAGAGGAGGCACTAAAAACCAACGCGCTTAAGAACTCTCACAGCTCAACAATGAAAAGGTAAACAACTGAATTTAAAATGAGTGAGGATTTGAACAGACATTTTTTTCAAAGCATTTATACAACAGGACAACAAGCTCATGAAGGGGTGCTCCACATCAGCCATAAGGGAAACGCAATTGAAACCACAATGAGACACGCTTCACACCACTAGGGTGGCTGTGACCAAAAATACCCAGTGTCAGGGTGGAGAAACTGGAGCCCTGGTGCGCTGCTGGTGGGAATGGGTGGCAGCTCTTCTCAGGTTAAACGGAATTGCCACACAACCAGCAATTCCACCCCTAGGCAATGCCCAAGAGAATCAAAAACGTGTCTACACAAAAGCTTATATACAAATGTTCACAGCAGCATTGTTCACAATACCCAAAAAGTGGACATAGCTGATGTCTGTAGATAAGCAAATTGTGGCTTTTTCATACAATGGAATATTATTCATCCATAGAAAGGAATGAAGTTCTGACTCAGGCTACAAAGTGGATGAGTCTTGAAAACATGCTGAGTTAAAGAAGCCAGACAGGGAAGGGCGCATATCACATGATCAAACGTCCAGCAGGCAAATTCAGACATGGGAAGGAGGCTGGTGGTGCCAGGAGCTGGGGGAACAGGGAGAGTCTTAGTCCGTTCCTGCTGCTATAACAAAATGCTGTGGACTGGGTAACGTATAAGCAACAGACATCTACAGCTCACGGTTCTGGAGGCTGGGAGTCCCAGATCAAGGCGCCATCTGGTGAGGTCTGCTCCATCAGTCAGGTTTTCTTGCTGTGGCCTCCTCACCTGGCGAAAGCAGAAGGGCGAAGCATGTAGCAGTTCCCTCCAGCCCTTTTATAAGGGCCTTGAGGGTAGAACAATTTCAGGGAACGGGCCCCCAGGGCAGCCTTGGGACCCCAGGGCTCCCTGCCTGCCTGGGTCTTCACTCCCAGCAGCACTCAGTTCAACCAGGCCCAGGTATGGCTTGACCTGCAGCTCCAGAGGGTGGAAGTGGTGAGCCATGGCGGCATCCATGTGGCACTAATTCTGCAGACACGCGGAGTACAGAGTTTGAGGCCATGGCAGCCTCCACCCAGATTTCAAAGGATGTCACCAACAGCCCTGGGGCCTAGGCCAAGAATTGCCACAAGGGCAGACCTGTTGCAGAGTCCTCACCAGGACAATGCCTAGTGGAGCTGTGGGAGCGGGGACCCCTGAGACCCCAGAACTGCAGAACCACAGTGAGGCCCCAGCCTGTGAGAGCTGCTGCGTGGGCTGAGCCCAGCAGAGCCTGTGGTGGGGCCGCCCGGGGCCTGGGCCTTGGGGCCACCTGTGCCCCAGAGTGTCTGGAAGTTGGGACTTGGAGTCAAGGAAGATGATCCCCCAGCCCTAGGACTTGCTGTCGTCTGACCTGTGGGGCTTCAGGCTTACCTGGGACCAGGTGTCCTTTCTCCTTGCCCAGGTCTCCCTTTGGAAGGGGTATGTCTATCCTGTCCTGTCCCGCCACTGCATCTCGGAAGTGCGTGACTGGAGGGGAGTTACCTAGAGACGGAGCTGCCTTGAGTCTTATCTGCATCTGATCCAGGTGAGTCTGGACTTGGACTTCTGGGGTGCTGCTGGGATGAGGGGAGACTTTGGGGCTATTGGGATGGTGAATGCATTTAGTGAGACGGACAGGAGTTTTGGGGGCCAGGGTGCAATGCTGTGCTTTGAATGCTTTTGTCCCCTCCAAGACTCATGTGGAAACTCAATCCCCAAAGCGACAGTGTGGGGAGGTGGGGCCTAATGGGAACTCAGGAAGGGATCAGTGCCACTGTGAAAAGTGTTGTGCGGGTGTGCAAGGTGTCATCTTGGAGGAAGAGGAGGATGGCCTTGCCCGACACAGTCTTAGACTTCCCAGCCTCTAGAAAGGCAGCAAACAAATTTCTATTTATAAATGACAGCCTGTGGTGTTCTGTTACAGCAGCATGAAACAAACCGAGACACATTTATTCAAACCATAGCAGGGAGTGGCTGTGAGCAGGCACAGGGTTTCTTTCGGGGGTGATGAGAATGTTCTGGAATGGGACTATGGTGATTGTATGACATTGTTAATCTACTAAAAACCTCTGAACTATACACTTTAAAAGGGTGACTTTTATGGCATATGAATTATATCTCAATAAAGCTATTTTTTCAGAACAGCCTGTGTGCTTCCAGCGTCTCTCTCGGTGGCAGCTGTGGAGACCTGGGAAAAGCCACACCAGGAAAACAGAAACCGTGTGGGTCCCCAGTGAGGCAGACCCTCCCCGGGGAGAGTGGGGCAGGGCAGTCTCCCCGGTGACTGTGGGGTCCCTCTGCCCTTCCTCCTGTCACCACCTGCTCTCTCAGGGCCTCCTCCCTCCCGTGTGTGTTGCTGGGCTGTTCCTGACATCGTCAGGTCATGAGCACCCGTCTGGACAGCTAGCGCACGCAGGCCCCCATCCAGAGGGCTGCACCTAGGGCTGGACAGCGCCAGAAGCAAGTGGGCTGGGAGCTGCCAGGGTCTTTTGCGCGGCTGGCGGAAGGGATGCTTTGGAGGGGAAGGGTGGTCCACATTGCAGCAGAAGGCCAGCAGGGTGGGGAGCAGAGCCCCAGCATCCCCCTGTCCAGGCCCACCCCAGACATCCTGAGGTGGAGACAGTGAGCTGCCTACTGTCCCAGCTTGAGTAGATGCTGCCCCCAAAGGAGCTCCATCCTTCATCCACTGGCCACATCCTGATGGGGTGGGGTGGGCTGGGGGTCCACATGTGGCTGGTGAGGAGCCTGGGTCCAGCTGCCGTGGGAGGCAGGGGCATTCACACGGCCTCCCAGGCAGACCTTGCAGGGGGAGCCACAAGCCTCAGCCTGGAGGCCAGGCAGGGCTGGGACAGGCCATGCAGGATGAATTGGAACCTTCCAGAATATCGGGCATGCAAATGCATGATCGGCGGGACCCAAGAAGGAGCTGAGACACCTCAGTCCAGGGCAGAAGCATCACCTGGGGCTTAGATTAGTGATCAGGTAGGTGTCCATGCCTGGCTGGTGGCACTGAGGATCTGCCTGGGGAGCTGAGGGTCCCTGAGAAGGTCACCACAAAGACAGACACCAGAGGGGTCAAGAGCCTTTGAGGGTTGCCCCTCCTCACCATGTCCCTTCTTGGCAATTCCACACAGCAAGTGGGGGTGTCCACACCTGGCTGCAGCGGCTGTAGCCCGGGCTGCCTGCTGGAAAGGAAGGAGCCATGACAGCTCAGCTGTGAGGGGAAACAGCTGTCACAGGGGCCGCCTAGGGAAGCACACTCCCAGAGCAGTTAGCTCATGGTTTACACATTCCTGCCAGATTGCTACCGCGTCATGAGAGCTCAGAGCTGGTCAGTTGGTCCTCAGGGGCGCAGAGCCACCCCTGCCCACGCTAGAATCTTCTCTCGGGGCCCTTGGGGCCATGTGGGCTCTGGACACCCAGGGCTGCTTGCTCTATGGTTGAGCCCCCTCCTAGCAGGGGCCACGCGGCTCCCAGGCCCCCTCTGGCTCTGCTCACTCCAGGATGCATCATTCACTTACGACCTAATCAGACCACCAGCTCCCCATTGACTTTAAATTCCACCTTGGCAATTCATAAGCACTCAGGGTTCTGGACTCTGATCCGTGGCACTGGATGATTTACAATCCCTGTCAGCGGCACACGGATTGGGCCTCGGCGGTGTTAAGTGTGTTGCGATGCCCGGAAAGGGCGCTCTTGATGCCAGCCAATGTGTAAGTGCTTACCAGGCACCCGCTGCCATGTGGGCACTTCTCATGTTAATCACTCCCAACATCCCATTGCCAGAAGTGGAAACCGAGGCACAGAGAGGCTAAGTCACTGGTAGCTGGCAGAGCCAGGATTTGAAGCAGGGCCCACGCTGGCCCTCTTTCTCACTTTACACGTACTATGCACTTACTCTTCCACAGTAACTTTAAGGTTATTTCATCGAATTTGAAAGTTGAGGTTCTGACTGGAAGCGGACACTCCCTCATCAGGAGAACAAACATCTGCAGGGTTCAGTCCTCCCAAGAGCAAGCAGAGCCTCTGCTTGTTCAGCCTTTCTGTTTGACGTGTGCCGAGTTCACGGTTCTTCTCAAGTCAAATCTCCATCTGTTTTGTCAAAAGTATTGTATGTTTTTTCCCATCGTGGGAAGACCAGGCCCAGTCCCTTCTCCTGCGGTAATGGTGCCCTCCGCATGCGTGTGGCAAGATGGCATTCCAGTCAGGCCAGACCCTGACCAAGTGCCAACCAGGAGAATGCAAATGGGGCAACATGGGCCACTTAAGACGCGGCCTTAGGAAATGCGGCACCTGCCTCTCCCCGTCTTTGCCCCTCTTGAGGGCTGGATGTGGGCATTTCTGCAGCCTAGCTTACCCTGCAGCCAGCAACGACGCCCCTAAAGGCTGGAGGGGAAGTGAGGTGGAAGCAACCTGGTCCCAAAACACGTGGCAACAAGAGCACCCAGTGAGCTGTCTGCCCCCCAACCCCGCGAGAGAGAAACGAGCGTCTGTGTTCCTCCAGTCACTGGACCGTGGAGCCGGGCGTCGCAGCTCTTGGCCTGCACCCTCCCCACACAGTCACCGCGGGGCATGGGATGTTTAGACTGTTTTTATTTCCAGGTGCTTATTGCTAGAGGAGTGGAAAGTTACTAATTTTTGTATATTCGTCTTGTATTAAATTTTCTTACTGATTTTTAGTTTTTAAACTCAGGTATAGGGGAGTCTCTAGGTTTATAATCATGTCATCAGCAAAAATAAATCATTTTATCTATTTTTTTCTGATGTTTATATCATTATTTGATTTTCTTATCTTACTGTATTTGCTAGAACCTCTGTGAAAATGTTGAATAATAATGACAATGGCAGGTATCATTAGTCATTCCTGCATTCGTTGAAACAGTTTGCTTTCCATGTAGAATGATCTTGGCCACGGTTGTACGTAGAGCCTTTTGTATTTTTTTCTATTTTAGTTAGTGTTGTTATTAATAATGATTGCTGGACTTGGTCAAATTTCTGTGTCTATTGCTTTGGTTCTCTGAATTTTCTGTGCTTATTTGATAATGAAATGACTGAATCATTGAGCCTCTCTACATCTACTTGGTCATAATACATAATTCTGCAGATATTGGGTTCTATTTGCTAATGTCTTATGTAGATATTTTTTGCATTTTCATTTAAAAGTGATATTTGTCTATAGTTTTCTCTTTTTGTTCTACATGAGGTTTTTACATTAAATTATACTGGTTTCATGAGATGAATTACAGAGTTTCCATATTTTTATGCCTTGGAAAGGTTAAAATAACATTGGGATGACTTTTTTCCCAACTTAAAATTAGATCATACTCAGCTGTGAACATCTGTTCCTAGTGTTTTCCTTTATTTGTTCATTTTTAAT
The DNA here is from genome assembly GCA_963575035.1 of Avahi laniger. NCBI lineage: Eukaryota > Metazoa > Chordata > Mammalia > Primates > Indriidae > Avahi > Avahi laniger. Next base: position 68,004 of record CAUYSK010117251.1, read on the forward strand.
CACCTTTTCAGTGTCTTGTAACCATGTATTCATGTTTTCCTCTCATTTGAAGTTATTTTGGCAATTTATATCCACTAGAAAATTACCTGTTTGCTTCAGGATCCAAACAGCTGCCCAGATTATTGAGTGGTGTCATGAATCTTTTCCTTACTTGAGTCTCCTTTCTTATTCCTAATCATTTGTGGGTTTCTAAATTTCAATGTACTCAAATTCTAAATCAAAAGTCATGTCTACTTTATTTATTTTATAAGAAACAATCATTTTTCCTTGTTACTTGTTTTCTATTATACTTCATTAATTTCTGGCTTTATCTTCATAATTCCCTTTCTACTTCTTAAAATGTATTTTATTGCTTTCATTCTACTTTCTTAAGATGGGCACGAACCCTCGTATTTGTTCTTTCCTGTGAGAATAACAGATGCGTCGGAGGCTCTGAGCACTGCGGTGGCTGAGCCCGAGCTCTGGTTAGACGTTTATATTCTCCTGGCTTTCAGAGAGCCACGTGTGGATTTGATTCCCCGTCTATCTAAGAGTTACCTGGGAATATGTTCCTTAGTTTCTGAGTGGTTAAGTTTTGAGAGGAAGGGATGGCACTTTTTATTTATTTTAAATTTTTTTGGATTATAATAAAATCATTTAAATTAATCTACTTTTTAGTTTATGGAGGTTTTCTTAGCAGCCAATACATGACACAGACTTATAAAAAGTGCTGTATTTTCTCTATGAGGAATGTGAAGATCAAGTCTACAATCCGTTTGCGTTTTTCTGTTGCCGCAGACCGAGCTGTGAAGAGGCACAGCGAGTGCTCCCATAGCTGCGCGTCCCTCAAGTCCCCTCTGTGCTGACTTGCAGTCAGCTTTATGTGTTCGCTTCCACGCTGTGCGGCACGTACGGGCTCCTGACTCACATCTCGGTCATTTCCAGCACCGGCCGCCCAGTCTAGCACGCATATTGCTGTGCGCTGACGTTCGGCACAGCTCCCGGCTCCGCTCCGTTTCCTCTCCTCTCAGCCTCATGTTGCATCAGTCTCATGTCCTCTGTTTTGGTCATGGTCAGTTGGCTGTTTTGTCCAGCATTTTCACTGGATAGGGTATATGGACAACACATGCTCTAGTATCTGCTTTCTTGCACACGGGTGGCATTTCTGAGCTGGCGTGGGCTGCCTGGGGTTGAGTCTTCTCCCTCCATGATCCATGGATGACATTTCACTATCCCCTGCTTCTTCGGGTGCAGTTGAGAACTCCAGGCCTCATTAACATGTTCTCTCTGGAAGTAACACGCCTTTCTGCCAGCAAGCACACACAACGTCACCTTTGCCCTGGCCACACCATCCATCCATGGGGTTTAGCAGGTGAGGAGATGGGCAGGGGCCCAAATGGGCTGCATGACAAGCAGCAGCTGTGGAAACCGCAGTGGCATTCTGCTCATTGCTTCTGCGCATTGCCTCATGTACCCTGGCATGCTCTCGAGGGCTCATGGGTCTTAGACGGCTCAGCTGTGCGCCCTCCTGTGCCCTTTCCCGCAGATATTTTCACAGCCTAATGGCAGAGGTGAGAAGTTCTCACCCAGTCCACATGGCCCTAGAGATGTGCAGACCCCTGTGCTATCTATGTCCCTTGAGGATACACAGCTGTGACAAGCTGGGATTTCTCCTGGTCCCTCTGACCCCAGAACTCGAGGCCTCCTCTGGGTGTGCCCAGTAAGAGAAGTTAGAGAAGGCTGTGCCTTCCCACCAACACTTGGCCGAGCACTGCTGGATGCCGGGCACCCCAATAGACGCAACTCATGGTCACAGACAAGGAGGTAGAGGCAAGTCGGGGAGGAGGGCATAGGGTAGCTTGAGCTTGGGCAGCCTCCAGTCTCCACGTGCCTCCTCAGGGGCGAGGACGCTAGGAACGCCTCACATCCCTCTGTTCTTGCATTGGTCACAGGACCCCAGTTCAAGCCATCATAGTAAAGGGGGAACCACTAACCGCAACAAGCGGGTGGAGGGCTTCTCCAGTGCCAGGCCAGCTGGACCCAGCACTGTGCAGGCCCAGCCCTGCTTCCCCTGCAAAGTGATCCCCACAGGGTGGGAAGGATGATGAGGATGCTGGAACAGGACCAAAGGGACAGAAGCCCCTCCCATCCCAGGCTCAAGGGACCTGACCACTCTCTGTGGCCAGGGATGTCCTAGACGTAGCATCCTGATGGCTCCCAGGCCCACCCCTCCCCTACAGAGGGTTGGACTCCATGGAGTGGGGGCGAACACGGTGTCTCCCCTCCCCAGGGGGCCAATCTTGGGGACAACATCTCCCGGGCCTGTCGGGTACAGACATAGCCACAACATGGCTTCTGATGTGACACCCAAGAAGGACCAGTGTACTTCCTCACTCCAACTGTGGGGAAACAGCAAACCCAAGCCTCAGGACATCCGACACCAGGCCTGACCCTTCAGGTCACAAAGGACTAGCAAAACCCAAGGACCTGTGCCAGATTGGGGGGGTGACAAGTGTTGGAACAGGACATTAGTGGAAAAACTGCTGAAATTTGAGTGAGGTCTGGAGCTTCCTTCATAATACAGTACCAGTGTTAATATCCTGGTTTTGACCATTGCATTGGGGCTAAAGCGTTAACACTGGAGGAAGCTGAGTGAAGCATATACGGAAACTCTACTGATTTTGCAACTTTTTAAAGTCTAAAATGATTTCAGAAATAATTTTTTTTAAAGTATCTTGGCAGTAGAGTTGGTTGGGGATGCAGTGTTTGGGATCTGTTTGTGGGAACCTTGTCCCTGGAGGCCCTCCAGGTTGGTGGGCACCCTCATCTACTGCTTGGCTCTGCCCAGAAGACGCCTGAGCCCACCTCAGCTTACCAAGGGGGGCCGCCCACCACGTGGGGCTGAGGGTGCCACCTGCCCTTGTCCTGACACAGGCCCCATCCCTGCAGGCCAGAGGAGACAGTTTGGGGGTGGGCGCCCCTTTTAGGTGGTTGAGGTGGGAGGGAGAGGGTTGATCTTTTCTGAAGTCATTAAGAACAAAACTTACTTTCTATGCTTTAAAATTTCCTTTAGAAATTCCTAGTAAGAAGGGGAGTCAGTGCCCCACCAAGAACAGTGTGTCAACAGCTGCCACAGGGGTGTCCCTGGGCCTGGGGTCCCATCCAGTCTTTACCACCTCTGCCTGCTGGGCACTGCCATAGTGATTCTGCTCAGAGCCCACCCTTCAGCCCTGCTGCCCATGGCCACCAGGGTCCTGCAGAGGGCCTGCAGGGGGCACAATTCCAGGAATGCCCTTCTCATTTGGAGCCCCTGGAGCGATGCCTGGAACCTGCAGGGGTGGGGGAGGTTTGGCACCCGCAGCCTGAGCAGGGGATGGCTCTGGGAGGTGCAGGCACTGACAGACAGTCATGGGCTTCCCACTGTCTGAGGGGCAAGGGGCTGCCAGGTCCACCAAGCTGTGTGTGGTCTGTTGGGACACCCACCAAGAGGCCAGCAGGCTCGGTTCAGTTGCCTCTGGGGAAGACATGAGAAGGGGAGAGTGAAGCACCTTCTTTGGGATGGACCACACACCAGCCTGACCTGGTCCTGGAATCGCAGCCGGAACCAAGTGACAGACTCGGAGAATGAACTACTGGGCAGGCCCTGGAGCTAGCCTCAGAGACATCCAGGGACTGGGCTATGTCCAGGGCTCCCTCCCCGCACGCTGAGCAGGAGCTGGTGGCTGGAATGTCCTCCCCACAGCCTTGAGCCTCTTCCCAGCAGCCCCAGGCTGAGTGTTTTTCCTTCCATGGCTCTGGCTCAGGCCAGGCAGGCAAACGCTGACCTACATTCCCCCTGCACCCAGCGGAAAGTAGGCCGCCAGAGCGGCTGGAGCCAGGGCATCTGGGCCCAAGCTGGGGGCCTGCTCACATTTTCCAGGCTGGGAAGCAGGTCCTGGATGGGAGGGAGGGAGGGAGGCTTCCCTCAGAGCTCTGGCCTGGCTGGGCCGATAGAGGGGCTGGGCAGACCCTGCCAGGAGGAGGAGGGGAGCTGGGGGGGGTGCTCTGTGTGCCCCTCCCCCGGCACTCCTGCTGGGCCGCTCCCCTCCCTGCCTGGCCCTTCCAGGCCTCTCTTCCCACTGGGGCTGATTCTGGGCCCCCCACCCTGAGGGTTGGCTCCTTTAACCACCTTTGAAAGTGGCCCCTTTGTTGGGGACCCTCCAGATGAACCCTCTGAGTTGGTCCTTTTTTCCTGCACCCTGACTGATACTGGGGAGGCTGCACCACCTCCCCAAAGACACAGGCCTGGGACAGACATAGACACTGCACTGCACTGAAGACCCTGGAAGGGCCCCGTCTACCTTCCTGGGGTTGGAGGGGGGAGGCCGGTGGCAGCCCAGGCTTCAGGGCCCCAGCTGTTTCTTGTCCCCAAGAGTCCCCAAGGGGCCAGCAAGTCCACCTTGGTGCTCATGGTCGCAGGGTGCGTGAGGACGCAGGACAGTGGCTTGGGCCCTGGGAGCTGCCCACGCTCCGTCCACAGGAGGCAGGGGCAATGGCCATGCTGCTGCCTTCATACTTGTCCCATCACCAGGGTGGGGCAGGTCCCATGAGAAGAGGTCCATGCTGTTGCTGGGAGGTTCTGGAGACACAGGCTTGGCGGGAGCACATCAGCCTCTCTCCCTGAGGAGGGAGCCGGCCCCTCCCACATCCTCGGTCTGCTTCTGCCGCTCTCCCCACCCAAGATGGGGGCTCTGAGGAGAAGGCGAGCCCCTCCCTGCAGAATAGCTGGGTGGGGGATGGATGGGAGGGGCATGGAGTGATGAGGGTGTGGGGTGAGGGGCACGGGGTGGGCTTGGGCAAGGGTGATGAGGGGCTGCCACGCCTTCCAGTACCCACTGAGCTGCTGAACAGACAGGCAGGTCGGGCGCTCTCTGCAGAACCTGGGGCCACCATTAGTTGATGCATCCTCAAGAGCTGCTGTGGTCCTCCTAGGACACAGGCCGTGAGTGTACTGCAGGTGGGCACGCGTGCATGCACTGGGCATGTCATGTGCGCACCTGTGTGTGGGGTGTGTGCATGGCACAGTGAACATGCATTTCAGGTGTGCGCACGTGTGTGCATGTATATGGGTGTGTCAGGGCCTGGTGGGTGCCCAGATGTCTCCATCCTGTGCCCCTCTGTGCCAGATGAGGTGGGAGCAGAGAAGAGACCCCAGCAGCCTCTGCACCTCCACACAGTGCTGGGCCCCAGTGGGGCTGGCCCTGCCCCAAAGACATCGGGCTCCTGGCAGAGCCCAGCTTGAGGGCTGGAGTCCCAGCCGCAGCCCAGGCAAGCCTCCCTCCCATGTGGCATCTCCCTGCTGCCAGCGTCTGCGAGGGCAAGTGCTGGATGGAATGGGACGGGGCTGGCCCGGGAGCAGAGACTCCCTGGGGGAGAGCTGTGCCACCACCACTGCCTTCCCCAGGGTCCAGGCTGTAAATCTGAGTTAAAGAGATTAGGAAAGGAGAGGTGTGTCCCAAGCTTGATCCTCTCCGCCCTGGGGGTGCCTCCTGCTTCCCTCCTTTGCTAGCTCCCCCTGGCCACCCTGGGCAGAGGTTTCTCAGCCTCCTCACCCTAACGCATATCCACAAACTGCAGCCTGGGCCCGTTTCCAGCAAAGGACTTTTTTGCATCTTGGAGATGCAATAATAGCATCTTGGAGAACAAGAGCAAGAAAATCCACTGGGAAGAAGAAAATCTGAAAACTAAAGCATAATCCCTAAATTACGAATCCCCTTCCTAGGACCCACAGCCAACCCCACTGGCCAGCGAGGGGCTGCCAAAGCCGGACCCTGGGGGCTGACTCACAGCTTGGACGGAGTCCCGTGCTCAGCAAAGCCGCCTGGCTGGCCTGCAGGGTCACGAGGAGAGGGATTATCTCTGTGCTAAAGCATGTCGGGGCTGGAGGGGCTGAGGGCCATCTGGGGAGCCCCGCCTCATCCCACATTCCACAGAGGAAGAAACTGAGGCCTTGAGAGGGTGTGGCCCATACAGGATCAGGCACACGGGCCTAGAATTTTCTGCAGCTGCAGAAGGGCCTAGAATTTTCACCCCTGACTTTGGCTCAGGGATCCCTCTGGCCATCTCACTGAGGAGAAGCAGACAGGAAGTACCCACGTGGCACCGCTCTGCCCCATGAGAGCCCTGGAAACAGGGGCCCCAGCCTGGGAGTTGCTTGGAGGCCCAGGTGCACAGGCCCACAGGGAAGGGTTGGCTGTCTTGGGAGCCCCTATACCCGGGATTCAGAATGCAGGAATTGCTACAAACCTTGGTGACTTGTGGGAGCTTCCTGCATACTCCATCCACAGGGATCCAAATCTCTGCCTAGAATGTGTGTCGGGAAAGCCTTCAAACTGTGGCTTCTGTGTCCCCTCCAGGCAGTGTGTACACAGCCCAAGGTGGCCTCTTTCCTTGCAGAGCTCTTTCCTGCCCCCACACCTTCCCAGTGGATTTCAGAGCTGGGTTCCAAGACACCAAGCTCTGTCTGATGGGATCCCAGAGAGAGTATAAGAGAAGGGGTGCCCTCACCCCTGAGAGGAGACACTCCAGGCACTGATGTCAGGTGAAAACGTCTCTGGGCCCTTGTACTTTCGGAGACCAAGGCAATTGGATCACTTGAGCGCAGGAGTTTGAGGTTGCAGTGAGCTATGATGACACAATTGCACTGTAGCCTGGGTCACAGAGCCAGACTGTCTCACAAAAACAAAAGCTGAGAGGCCAACCCTTCAGCCAGATCTGTCTACCTCAGTGCGCCAAAACCCACGGCTTTTACTTTTAGGTGTTGGATCGATTTTGAGTTAATTTTTGAATATGGTGTGAGGTAGGAATCTGAATTCATTCTTTTGCAAGTGGATATCCAGTTGTCTCAGCACCATTTGTTGAAGAGGCTATTCTTTCCTCCAGTGAATGATCTTGGCACCTTTGTTGAAACTAATTGACCATAAATGTAGAGGTTTATTTCTAGACTCTGAATTCTATGCCCTTGGTCCAAATGTCTATCCCTAAGCCACACTGTCTTGATTACTGTAGCTTTATAGTCATTTTTGAAATTGGTAAGTGTGAATCCTCCAACTCAGTTCTTCTTTTATAAGGCAGTTTTGCTAACTGCAATTCCATGTTAATTTGAGAATCAGCCTTTTCATTTCTAAAAAAATTAAAAAAGCATTTGGAATTTTGATAAGGACTGCATCAGATCTGCAGATGAATTTGGGGAATATTGCCATCTTAACAATATTAATTCTTCTAATTGATGAACATAAAATGTCTTTCCATTTATTCAGGTCTTCCTTAATTTCTTCTAACAATGTTTCGTAGTTTTTAGTGTATAAGTCTTGCACTTCTTTGGTTAAATTTATTCCTAAATATTTTATTCTTTTTGATACTATTATACGGAATTTTTTTCCCAGATTCATTTCTAGATTGATCATTGTTAGTGTATAGAAATACAACTGATTTTTGTATGTTAATCTTGTATCTGCAGCCTTGCTGAACTCATTTATTAGCTCCAACATTTTGTGTATGGATTTCTTAGGATTCGTATGTATGAAATCATGTCATCTGCAAATAGAAATCATTTTACTTCTTCCTTGCCAACATGGCTGCCTTTAATTTCATTTTCTTCCCTAATTGCCCTGGCTCAGACATCCAGCACAGTGTTGAATAGACATAATGGGAGCCAGCATCCTTGTCTTGTTGCTGACCTTAGGGGGAAAACTTTCAATCTTTCACCATTAAATATGTGATGTTAGCTGTGGTTTTTTTCACAGATGCCCTTTATCAGGTTGAGGAAGTTCCTTTCTACTCTTAGTTTGCTAAGTATTTTTGTAAAGAAAGAATGTTGAATTTCATCAAATGCTTCTTCTGCTTTTATTCAAACGACCATGTTTATTTATTAATATGGTGTGTTATGTTGATTGTTTTTCATATTGAACCAAACCTGCATCATTGCGCATAATCTTTTTAAAAAACATATTGTTGGATTCAGTTTGCTAAAGTTTTGTTGAATATTTTCGTATCTATATTTGTAAGAGATATTGGTCTATAGGTTTCATTCTTTGTGATGATTGTTTCAAGTTTTGGTATCAGGGTAATACTGGCCTCATAAAATGAGTTAGGAACTATTCCTTTTCTATTTTTTGGAAGAGTTTAAGAAGGATTTGTGTTAATTCTCCTCCAAACACTTGGTAAAATTCACCAGTGAATCTATCTGATCCTGGGCTTTTCTTTGTTGAAAGTTTTTTTGATTAATAATTGCTACTTCAATCTCTGTGTTTATATTACCTCTGTTCATATTTTCTATTTCTTCTTGAGTCAATTTCAATAGCTTTTGTCCTAGGAACTTGTCCATTTTGTCTAGATTATCTAATTTGTGGGGATCTAGTTGTTCCTAGGATTCTCTCACAAATCTTTTTGTTTGGCAGGTTCTTTAGTAATGTCTCCTATTTCATTCCTGACTTTAGTAATTTGAGTCTTCTTTCTTTTTTTTCTTGATCTAGCTGTTCAATTTTCTTGATCTTTTCAAAGAATCAATTTTGTTTTCATTGATTTTTTTCAATTATTTTTCTATTTTCATTTATTTCTGCTCTAATATCTATTATTTCCTTCTGCTTGCTTTGGATTTAGTTTTCTCTCCTTTTCTTGTTTCTTTAGATGGAAGGTTAGGTTATTATTGATTTGAGATCATTCTTATTATTTAATATGTGTCAGCTATAAATTTCTCTGTAAGCACTGCTTTTCTTTCCTTAAATTTTAGCATGCTGTGTTTTTATTTCTATTTATCTCAAGGTATTTTCTAACTTCTCCTGTGATTTCTTCTTTGATCCATTGGTTACTAAGGAGCGTAATGTTTCATTTCAACATATTTTTAAATTACCCAAATTTATTTCTGTTATTGATTTCTAATTTAATTCCATCATGGTAAGAAAATATACTTTCCATGATTTCAATCATTTTGAGTTTATTGAGACTTAATTTTGGACAACATTCAGTTTATTCTGTAGAATGTTGTTGGGTGGAGTGTTCTATAGATGTCTGCTAGGTCTAGTCGGTTTATAGCATTGTGGACATCTTCTGTTTCCTTTTGATCTTCTGTTGTGTTGCTCTATGCGTTACTGAACATGACGCATTGTTATTGAAAGTTGAAAGTCTCCAACAATTGTTGAATGGTCAATTTCACCCTTCATTATTTCAGCTTTTGCTCATATATTTTGGGGTTCTTTTGTCAGATGCATATATGTTTATAATGGTCATATCTTCTTGATGAATTTACCCTTTTATCACTATAAAATGTCTTTCTTTGTCTGTAGTAACAATTTTTGTCCTAAAGTCTATATTGCCTCTTATTGGTTTCGTCACTCCAGCTCTCTTCTACTTACTGTTCGCATAGTATATCTTTTTTCATTCTTTTACTTTCAACTTATTTGTGTCTTTGAATGTATGTCTTTTGCAGACAGCATATAGTTAGATCATGGTTTTTAAAGAATCCATTTTTCTATTTGCTGCCTTTTTTTTTTTTTTCTTTAAGAGACAGGATCTCACTCTGTCACCCAGGCTAGAGCATAGTGGTGTCATCATAGCTCACTGCAGCCTTGAACTTCTGGGCTCAGGCAATCCTCCTGTCTTAGCCTCCCAAGTAGCTAGGACTACAGGCATGTGCTAGCTAAATTTTTAAATTTTTGTAGAGGTGGGTCTTGCTATGTTGCCCAGGCTGGTCTCAAACTCCTGTCCTCAAGCAACTCTCCCACCTCGGCATCCAAAAGTGCTGGGATTACAGGTGTGAGCTGCTGTACCCAGCCTATTACTGCCTTTTAACTGGAGTGTTTAATTATTAATAATATTTAATTGGCATTGAATCCTTAATTGATATGGTAGGATTTAGGTTTGCCATTTGCTATTTGTTTTCCATATGTGTTATGTCTTTTTTGTTTCTCTATTTCCATTACTGTCTTCTTTTGTGTTAAATATTAATAGATATTTTCTAGTGTCTCAGTTTAATACATTTGTCATTTCTTTTACTATACCTTTTGAGGGTTTTTTTTAGTGCTTGACACAGGGACCACATTAATATCTTAATTTATAATAACTGATCTCAGATTAGTCATAATTTAATTTCAGTAGTACACAAAAACTTTGCTCATATGCAACTGTTCTCTCCTCCCTTGTGCTATCATTGTCATATAAATTAAATCTTTATACATTTTATACATTGTCCAGATGTATAGTTATCACTCTATGCAGTTGTCTTTTAAATCAGATAGAAAAAAGGGCTACAAACACCAATTACTTTTATATTGTCTTTTAAAAATATTTTCCCTCAATTTTTGTATTTTAGTAAAATACACATAAAACTTATCATCTTAATCATTTTTAAGTATACAGTTCAATGGTTTTAAACACATTAATAACGTTGTATAACCATCACCACCGTCTATCTTCATAACTCTTTTCATCTTGTAAAACTGAAACTCTGTACTCATTAAAAAATAACTCCCAATTTCTCCTTCCTCTATCTCCTGGCAACCACCAATCTACTGTCTATCTCTGATTTTGACTATTCAAAGATCCTCATGTAAGTGGAATTATATATTTGTCTTTTTGTGACTAGGTTATTTTACTTAGCATAATGTCCTCAAGGTTTATTGATGTTGTAGCATGTGTCAGAATATCCTTGCTTTTTAAAGGCTGAAATATATTTTATTATATGAATAGACCACATTGTGCTTGTCCATTCATCTGTTGTGGACACTTGATGAATTTTAGTTATTATAAATAATGCTGCTGTGAATGTAAGTATACAAATATCTCTTCAGGAACCTGATCTTAATTATTTTGGCTATATACCCACAGGTGAAATTGTGGGATCATATGCAAATTGTATTTAAAAATTTTCAAGGAACTATTGTACTACTTTTTTGTAGCAGCTGTATCATTTTATATTCCCCCAATAGTTCACATGGGTTTCAATTTCTCCACATCCTTGACAATGCCTATTATTTTGTTTTTGTTTATAGTAGTAATCTTAATGGGTGTGGGGTGGTATCTTATAGTTTTATTTTTCATTTCCTTAGTGATAAGTGATGTTGTGCATCTTTTCATGTGCTCATTGGCCATTTGTATATCATCTTTAGAGAAATGTCTATTCAAGTCTTTTGCCCATTTTTGCATTGAATATTTTGTCTTTTTGTTGTTGAGTTTTAGGAGTTCTCTGTATATTCCAGATATTAATCACTTATCAGATAGACAATTTGCAAATATATTCTCCCATTTTGTGAGTTGTCATTTACTCTGTTGATATTGTATTTTGATACACAAATATTTTAATTTTCATGAAGTCCACTTCATCTATTTTTTCTTTTGATGCCTGTGCTTTGTCATATCCAAAAAACGATTGCCAAATCCAAAGTTATAAAGCTTTGCCTTATGTTTTCTTTAAGAAATTTATAGTTTTAGGCATTACATTTAGTTCTTTGACCCACTATAAGTTAATTTTTGTATATGGTATGAGGTAAGGGTCCAACTTCATTCTTCTGCATGATGATGGTCAGTTTTCCCAGGACTGTTTGTTGAAAAGACTGTTCTTTCCCCCACTGAATGGTCTTGGCACCTTTGTAAAGTATCATTCAGCCATACATGTGAGGGTTTATTTCTGCCATAAAGATAGATGGTAGATTACCGTACTCTTGATTACTGTAGCCTTGTAGTAAATTTACTAGATTATTAGATTATTGATTACTATAGCTTCGTAGTAGGTTTTGAAATCAGGAATTGTGAGTCCTCCAGTTTTGTTCTTCTTTTAAAGATTTTTATTTTATTTTATTATTTTTGCTACTTAATGTCCTTGGTATTCTATTTGAATTTTAGGATGAGTTCTTCAATTTTTGCCAAAACATCATTGGGATTTTGATAGGGATTGCACTGAATATGTAGATTATTTTGGGTAGTATGGACATCTTACCAAAACGAAGTGTTCTAATCCAAGAATATAGGATGTGTTTCTATTTACTTATATCTTCTTTAATTTCTTTCAGCAATGTTTTGTAGTTTTCATTGAATAAGTCTTTCACTTACTTGGTTAAGTTAATTACTAAGTATTTTATTCTTTTTGATACTATTGTAAGTGGAATTGTTTTCATAATTTCATTTTCAGATTGCTTATTGTAAGTGTGTAGAAATGCAATTGATTTGGGGGTTGTTGACTTTGTATCCTGCTAATTTGCTGGATTCATCTGTTAGTTCTACTGCTTGTGTATATGTGTACATGTATATAATCTTTAGGGTTTTCTACATATATGATCATATCATCTGCAAACAGGAACAATTTTACTTCTTCCTTTCCAATTTGGATGCCTTCGATTTCTTTTTCTTCCCTAATTGTTCTGGCTAGAACTTCTAGTATATGTTGAATAAAAGTGATGAATGCAAGTATCCTTCCCTTGTTCTTGATCTTGGAGGAAAAGCTTTCAGTCTTTCACTATTGAGTATGATGTTTGCTGTGGGTCTTTCATATATGGATGTTATTATGTTGAAGTAATTCCTTCTATTCCCAGTTTGTGGGTTTTTTTAAAAAAAATAATGTGTGCTGAATTTTGTCAAATGTGTGTTTTGCATCAATTGAGATAATTATGTGGATTTTCTTCATTTTGTTAATGTGGTATATTACAGTGATCCATTTTCATTTTGTTGAGCTTTCCAAAGAACCACCTGTTGGTTTCATTGACTTTCTCTATTGTTAATATACATGTTAATATACATGTCTTTCATCAGATTTGGGAAGCTTTCAGATATTATTTTTTCAAATGTTCTCCTTCCCCTTTCTGTCTCTCTTCTCCTTCTGGACTCCCACATGCATATCTTGGTCTGCTTTATGGTGTCCACAGGTCACCATAAAGGCTTTGTTCACTTTTCTTCAGTACTTTTTCTGTTCCTTCGACTGAATAATTTCCATTATCCTATATTAAGTTTGCTGATTTTTTTTCTTCCACCTACTCAAATCTGCCTTTAAATCCCTCTAGTAAATTTTATTTCCATTATTGTCCTTTTAAGCTCCAGAATTTCTTTGTGGTTTCTTTTTAGGTTTTATATGACTTTATTGATATTTCCATTTTATTCATTCATCATTTTATTGACTTTCTCCACATCTTTTTCTAGTCCTCTGAGCATCTTTCAGGTAGTTATTTTAAAGTCTTTGTCTAGTAGATCTGTCATCAGGTCTTTTTTAGAGATAGTTTCTGTTGATTTATTTATTTTTTTTCCTTTAAATGGGCCATACTTTCCTGTTTCTTTGTATGCTTTGTGATTTTTTTCTTGAAAACTGGATATTTGAATCTAATAATATCACAACCTTGGTAATCAGGTTCCCTTACACAAGTTTTGTTATTGGTTTTGTTGTTATTTTTGTATGCTTTCTCTGTGCCAAGGAGCAGCCTTAGGTGAAAATTTAAGGTCTCCTCAGGTCTTTTTGGAGCCTGTGCCTTTCCCTGGCATGCGATATCACTTTCTAATTTTCCCTGTATATGCAGTCATTTTTGAATGTCTTAGCTGTTAAGACTAAGCTCCCCAAAAGGGAAAAAGAGTCAAATTAAATGGGGGAGGGCACAGGCCCTTTAAATTCCTTGGAAATCACTTCAGCTGGGGCAGTGGGGGAGGGCTTGCAACAATGGGGGAAGTAAAACAATGGCCACCTGTCTCTTTGTCTACACCTCTGTTATCAGAATAACAATCAGTGATAAGAACACAGACCCAAGATATCTGAAGGACAGGGTCCGTTTTTGCCACCCTGGCTTCTGCAAACTGTGTACAAACTGCGCCAGGAACATAAGCACAGCTGCCTGCCTTCAGGATGGGGTGGTGGTGGTTGGCAGCTGCTACTGTGACAAAAATAACTATACTTTATCATCCAAGCCTTCCTGGAAGTTGTAATCCTTCAGTAGACTCCAGAGTTCCAAAATAGTTACATCACCCACATTCTGCCAGTGCAATTGTTGTCTCGGAAGATAGACAAATTCCTGATGCTTCCCACTCCACCATCTTCCCAGAATCTTCCTATACTGTCTTTTATACCTATGTCATTGCCTTTACCTGTGCTCTGTATTCCTTCATATGGTTTTAAGTTACTGTCTTGTGTCCTTTCACTTCAGTCTAAAGTATTTCCTGAAGGGCAGGTTCCTAGTGATAAATTTTGGTTTTGATTACTTGAGAATGTCTTAATTTCTCCTTTTTTACTGAGGACAGTCTTTTTATATATAGACTTCTTGGTTGACAATATTTTTTCCCCCAGCACTTTGAGTATGTCATCCTACTGCCTATTGGTCTCCATGGTTTCTGGTGAAAAGTCAGGTGTTAATCTAACTGAAGATGCCCTGCATGTGATGAATTGGTTCTCTATTGCTGTTTTCAATATTCTCTCTTTGTGCCTGGATTTGACCATTTGATAATGATGTTTCTCAGAGTGGATCTTTCTTTGCATGTTCCATACTTGGAATTGCTTAAGCTTCTTGGATGTGTAGATTAATGTTTTTCATTAACTTTGGGAAGTTTCAGCCATTATTTCTTCTAATAATTTTTCTGCCCCTTTATCTCCCTCCTCTCCTCTGTAACTTCAATTATGTATTTGTTAATATGTTTAAAGGTGTTCCACAGGTCTCTGAGCCTCTCTTCAGTTTTAGTTTTCTTCTTTTTTTTCTTTCTCGGACTGGATAATTTCAATCAGCGTATTTCCTTTTTACTTATTTTTTATTCCTTTTGCTCAAATATTCTTCTTGAGACCCTCTAGTGAATTTTTAAATTTAGTTATTATACTTTTCAACTCCAGAATATCTATTTGGTTCTCCTCTATAATTTCTATCCTTTACTGATCTTCTCTATTTGGTGAAACATCACTCTCATACTTTAATTATTTAGATATGTTTTTCTTTAGTTCTTTGAACATATTTAAGACAGTTAATTTAAAGTCTTTGTCTAGTATATCCAATATCTGGGCTTCCTCAGTGACAGTTACTATTGATTGCTTCCTTCCACATGTATGGGGCATACTTTCTTGTGTTTTCATGTGTCTCATAATTTTTGTTGAAAAATGGACATTTTAAACACTATAATGTGGCAACTCTGGAAATCATATTCTCCCACCTCCCTACGGTTTGCTGCTCTTGATGCTTGCTGTAGTTTGTTTAGTAACTTTTCTGAATTAATTCTGTACAATCTGTATTCTTTGCCATGTATGGCCATTAAGTCTCTCCTCAGTTATTAATAGCTAAGTGGTCAGTTAATAATTGGACAGAGATTTCCTTAAATGCCCAGAACTAGTAAGTCTCCTAATTTTTGTTTTGGGGCTCTGTGTATGTGTTAGGACATGCTTTCAAAACTTAGTGAGGCAGTTAACCACTCTGCCTTAGCCCTCACTTCCTGCTTGCACAAAACCTCAAGGTCAGTCAGAGGTAGGAGCTTAGGGCCTTCTTGGGTCTTTCTTGAGCATGTGCACAGCTCTGGGAATGTGTGTGGCCTTCTAGATTCCCAGGAATATGTTGGAATTTTTCATAGCTCCCTGTGGACATCATGTTTCCCATCTTTTTCTTTTAAATGTTTTTGGTTCATCTATTATTTGCTCCAACCATTAGCTACCACCTTGGGCAACTGCGAAGTTCATCAGTTACCTGCAATTTTTTTCAACACTAGCCCCTGGGGAAAGGCCTTTCACAGTGGGTGAGCTCTGAATCCAGTCAAGTACAGACAGTTTTGCAAGTGGGGTCATCTAGGGAACCACCAGCTAGGTCAAATAATGATGACTTTCTGGAAATGAGGCTTTGAAAGAGCCCCTGCCCCATTCTGTTCAACCCAGTGGCTGCCAGGCTATTGGTTTTTGTCATGCATGTAGGCTGTTAATTCTCAAGGCTGCTACAGAACTGGAGAGTGCGGGATGGGCAATTTAAAACATTAAAAAGTTTGCTCTTCTTATCAAGGTTCAGCCTGTTTTCTTGATAAAGTAAAATAACTCTCCATAGATTGCTGCGAGACTTTGGTTAATTTCAAGAGTACCAAAGAAGTTTATTCTGACATTTTTGCCAGTTTTCTCACTGCTTTGATGAAGAGAGGTTTCAGAGGTCCTTCTTCTGCCATTTGTGCTGAGGTCCTGGTATCTTAATTTGGATGAATAAAGGCACTTTGGCAAATGCTACTGAAAATGGACAGGCCCATATTTAAGAGAGGTGGACTGTTGCACAGAGGAGGAAAAAAATCAGTATTTATAGCCAGATGGTAACAGTGGATTCTTTTCCCAGCTCTGTGGCCCACCAGTTGTGGCCAGGCCTCCTCTCTGATGTGCAACTGGAGGATTTACTGTGATACTTGGTGGGAGTGCTGCATTCAGGACCCTCCTGCAAGC
Source organism: Avahi laniger (assembly GCA_963575035.1). Classification (NCBI taxonomy): domain Eukaryota; kingdom Metazoa; phylum Chordata; class Mammalia; order Primates; family Indriidae; genus Avahi; species Avahi laniger. Next base: position 84,376 of record CAUYSK010117251.1, read on the forward strand.
CAGGGGTGGTGCAGTGGTCATGCTTCCAGAGGATGAGCTGGCCATGCAAGGTCCCTGCTCAGCATTAGCTTAGTAAGTTGGGGAGGATCAGGTGGGAATGGGCGCTGTATTGGGCTGTGGCTCGGCACCTGTTCCCATCCCCCTTCCAGGTGCCTCCCTGGACTGTAGAGGCTGCAAAACTGAGCCCAAGACCCTAGAAAACCTGACCTGATTCAGGCTCTGTCCACCAGGAGTGCTCAGAGAAACCTGATCCTGGAATGAGGTAAGCAGGAGGGAGGGGGCCAGTGCGAGGCAGCTGTTTGCTACTGTGGGTGGCAGCTCCTGAGCAGGACCAGCAGCCAGTCCTGCTGTGCAGCTTTGGAAGTTGTCCTTGGAAGTGCAGGGCAGAGTCTTTCTTCAACCCTCCTCACAATACTATAAGCCACTTAGCACCCTGTCATAAATCCCTGTCTGCTTACAGTAGTTAGAGTAGATTTTTTTCTCTACAGGAGCCCTGATTGAAAATAAAGCCATGACGTGCCAGGTGCTCCTCTGGCTAGGGGTCTGGGGGTGTCCTCCCTGAGACCTGTAGGACTGGAAGAAGCCAATTGGAAAGAGTTATTATTTAGGAAGAGGGCACTGCAAGGGCCAGGCCCTGGGGTATGAGCAAATGGGGGGTGTCCCAGCACAGGGAGCATAGTGAGGTGCTGAAGAGGAAGGGGCATGGGCTAGGGAGAGCCAGGGACTGCCTAGCCCCATTCCTGGGAACGCCACAGCTCAACGATTGAAGCAGTCTGTGGAAAGCAGGGGTCTGCAGAGACTGTGGTGTCTGGCAGGAGTGAGGCCCTTTGGTACATATCTGGGGGTGAGCACGGGAGCAGATGATTTGTGCCTGTGTGGGCTGGCATATGTGGGTAACTGCATGTGAGTTTTTAAATTTGTGGCAGGGTCCCCCTGGGGAGCCAGATACCGATGCCTGGCGTTTGTTCTGGACGAAACAGCCTGCCCCATGGGTGGGAACTCTCAGTCTGAGTTAGCAGATGTGGCTGGGAGCCTCGGTGGCTCTGCCCCATCAGGCCTGGGGTCCTGTGCCACACCCCAGGGGGGGGCACAGGCAAGCCCTGAAGGAGCTGTTGTTATGCCAGACCTAGAGGGCTCCCTCGGCTAGCTAGAACCAAGCGGCAAAGAAGGCCTTCCCCCTCCTAGCTGGAACCCCAGCACTCTGGGGGCATCTTGGGTTCTGGGGGTGGAATAGGGTGTGGCTAGGAGGCAGGGAGCACTCACTGAGCATGCCTGTGTGCTGCCTCCTCCGAGCAGCTCACAGACAGACTCATGGAAACCCCACACCCGCCTGCTCAGATCCAATTTAAGCAGCACAAACTCCAACCTCCCATTCCCATTTGGGAAGGGAACTTTATAGCACCTTGCGGTCATCCAAAAGTCCAACATTAGCAACTCATTTTAGTAAACAGACACCTTTTAAAAATTGCCAACACCCTGGGAGTGCTGGGCACATCGATTACTCACACTGTCCTCTCCACTAGCCTGAGCTGCAGCAGGCATGGGGCAGTCAGGGACTAGGGAGTGACTAGGGGAGGCCTGCGGGGCCATTGGAGACAGGGGCTGGGTGTGGACAGGACTGCTCTGCTGGCTGCAGCCACAACCCTGTGCCACACTCCCCTGGAAACCACCTTGGGGTGAGTGGCTAGGAGTGACCTCCAGGAAGGCCTTGTCCTCAGAGGACACTGAGTGTTCTCTAGTGAGGACACTAGTGTCAACCAACTAACTAAACACTTATTGAGTAACAGAGTCCAGTCTACACAATGTATCCTCTCCACCTCCAGCCCACCGCAGCCTCAGGTCTATTGGGGTCACTTCTGTGGCCCCATCTATGAGATGCAAGAGGTGTTCGTCACGTGTTTAATAAATGGGTGAAGGTACTGTGGGAGCACTCCTGCCCGTGTACACACAGAAATCCTTCTGTGTGGGGAATACCTTGCAGAGTGCTACCTCATGTGATCCTCAGCAGGGGGTAGGACACAGCATCCCGGTTTAAAGAGGAGGAGTCTGAGGGTCAGAGGGGTTCCCAGTGAGTCCATAAAAGCATGGAGTCAAGCAAGCTGACTGACTCTTTAACTGGCTGGGGGGTCCTTGTCTGAGCGCAGAAACGGCTCCACCTGAGACCCCAGCCCAACACAACCCAAGGGGCTGTAGGTTCCAGAAATTAAGCCCACCTGTCCCCAGGCCACCCTCTCTGCCCTTCTCTGCACAGAGCAAAGGACCCTTCCTATGTCCCACAAAACTTCTCAGGCATGCTTTTGAGGAGGGCACTCCCACCACCAAAGGAAGTTCCTCCTTGGCCACTCTCTTATCTGGCCCTCCAAACCAGCCCAGCACCCTCCTGAGGCAGCCCAGGCAAATCAGCTGTGGCCCTGCCTGGAGGTGCCCTAGGCCTGTAATCCCCGTCAGCTGCACATCACAGCTGGAGCCCCAGGTTGCAAAGCCTTCTTGAGGTGGGTGTGAGTGGTGGGGGCTGAGTGGAGGGAGATTCCAGATGCCACTCAGGCTGTGTTTAAGCTATCCTTGGCCTGTAAAATGGGGTGAGCCCTGAGGCTGCTGCCACTGCTGGATCTGGGTGAGATCTGGACTGCACCTGAGCGAACCACAGCAGAGGGCGGCCTTCAGCATCTCTGGCTTCCCGACACAAGATTTTTCCCAGCCCATCTGTTTCCTTTCCTCCAACTCAGAATCAGCCATGTCTCCAAGGAGCCCAAGTGCCTTTCAGTGGAGAGTGGTGCTTAGAAACCAAGGGCTGGGGCCAGGCATGCTCACCGCTATGGGCGTGTCGCTGCTCCTAGGCTCTCTCAGCTGATGAAGGATGGTGTGCGCCCTCACACGCACATGCACATACATCTCCGCCATCTACCTTGGAAAGCGCAAGCTCACACTGACCTGCAGTTCCTCTCCAGCAATGCACGGCTCACCGCACCTGCCCTTTCCCTCGTCTATAACTCCATCTTCAGCGGTGAGAAACTTGGCTCCTGTGACCCATAGGCACGCAGGTTCGGTCCTAGAACACACAGAGTAGTTGCAGATCTGTTAGCCCATGCCTCTGTGCAAAAAGAGCCTGTGAGTCAGAGTGCCCGCAACGGCAGCGGGTGCCTGGCAAGCACTTAACATGTCGGCTGGCTTCAAGAGTGCTCTGTGTCTGTTTGGAACAGCAGGTGCCCACATGTGCTGTGGGGACCCCTGGAAATCCTTCCATGGGGTGTGAGGTCACAGTCATTTCCGTAAGAGCGTCCTTTTACTCGCATGCTCTGATGGGTACATGGGGCAGTTTTCAGAGGTTGCGTGCCACAGTCTCAATTTTCTGACAAGGCTGTCAAAGACGCCTGCCTTTTCCAACCACATAGCCACGCAAAGGTGAATTCTCTTCATACACTTCAACTAACACGACACATTTCATCAGATTAAACATAGACACAGATATGAGAGCCCAGCTTCTACTAAGCCAGACAATAAAAAGATTTGCAGAAATGGAGAACCATTGCCACTTTTCTCACTGAGGTTTTTTATTTTGAAAAATATAGTTGTTTTCCATATAACATTATGCTATATATGTTAACATGTAATAGCCTTGTTTTGCTATTCTTAAGTGAATTAATAAGTTTTCTGGACATTTCTGTTATGATTTAGAATAGAGTAAGTATCGATAGGTATAACCTATACAAACAAAAGTTCTTTGGGGTCCTCAATGCTTTTTTTTTTTTTTTTTTTGAGACAGAGTCTCACTTTGTTGCCCGGGCTGGAGTGCCGTGGCATCATCCTAGCTCACAGCAACCTCAAACTCCTGGGCTCAAGTGATCCTCCTGCCTCAGCCTCCCGAGTAGCTGGGACTACAGGCATGCGCCACCATGCCCGGCTAATTTTTTCTATATATTTTTAGTTG